>UESW01002011.1:0-48723 GCA_900491605.1 Calamus simplicifolius | reverse complement strand
CGGCAGGGCCGAGCTACCAATTCTCCGAACCTTGGGGGCCAAGTGAAATTTTCTCCGAACCTCGGCGGGGCCGAGCTACCAGTTCTCCGAACCTCGGTAGGGCCGAGCTACCAGTTCTCCGAACCTCGGCAGGGCCGAGCTATCAATTCTCCGAACCTCGGCAGGGCCGAGCTATCAATTCTCCGAACCTCGGCAGGGCCGAGCTACCAGTTCTCCGAACCTCGGCAGGGCCGAGCTACCATTCTCCGAACCTCGGCAGGGCCGAGCTACCAATTCTCCGAACCTCGGCAGGGCCGAGCTACCAATTCTCCGAACCTCGGCAGGCCAAGTTACCAAGTCTCCAAACCTCGGCAGGGCCGAGTTACAAAATCCTTCGAACCTTGGCAGCCAAGTAAGACGTTCCCCGAAACTCGACTATCTCGAGTGACTAATTCCTTAAACCATGACAAAAGGGGTGTGAATCTCCTGAGCTTCGGCCACGGTCGACTCACGATACTCCGAGCTCCAATAAAAGCGGAACGCAAAAATACCAGACTCCTGACCTAAGCAAGGAGCGTATTTTCGCCGAACGATCTCTGCACCGCCGCATACGAACCTCGATTAGTTCGGGCGACATGAGATCCTCGTCTAAGGGCGAGCGGAACGCCTTTATGCCCACAAACAACAAATAAAGCTCGGCACAAGAAAAGATAAGATTGAGACACAGAATATAACTCTCTTTATTGCCAATCATGATCAATTACAAATGCCTCACAGGCGTTACAAAAGCATTGAAATGCATAAAATAAAGGCAAATAAAGACCCGGGCACTGCTCCAAAGCAGGCCTAGACAACTGCGATGTTCCAACGTCCGGATCGAGAATCATGCAAACCACGAAACGGCCAATCCGCCTGGGCAGGATGAATTAAAAGATCCAAAGGAGGCATGGCCCGCGGATGCTGATTCTGAGGATCCGGACGACCCAACCACTCCCCTAGGGGGAGTGCTGGATCGCGGGCCGCCATCCAGTCGAGGGAACCGGGGACCATCCGACCCCGGTTGCTCCCATCTTTTCCCTCCCGTGGCAAGGATTCCCCTCAGAAAAGGGATGGGAACCCAAGCCAGCGAAAAGGGGGAGACCTGCGCGTGCTACGGAGGTGTCCATACATCTCCCGCCCTGCGTCTCCAAGCAGGAGCCGCAGGGACCACAACGGAAGCGCATATGTGCGCTCCCCGTATGATCTCTGCCCCCTCCATGTGCGCTCTCCATATGATCTCCGAGACTCATCCCTTAAGGATGAGCCATCCTTCAGCTGCTCCCCGGTCGCCCCAGCTATCCGGCGGCAAGGAGCCCATGAAAGAAAAGTCGATCCTCCCACTCGTAGCAACAGAAAAATGAGCGGTAAAAATTCCAACAAGAAAGAAACTTTGGGGATAACCAGATGAGACCCCCCCTTTTTCCCTTTTTATAGGCAGGAAAGACTCGGGACGAGCCATCAGCTGAGAGTCCCGAGATTCAAACACCTGTCCCATGCCTCCACATGGCCCCTTAGGATAAACGCAGCGCCCCACTGCGCGCCAAGCCCACCGCTTTAGTTGTGACGTGTACGGGGATCCCTTTCTGATCCCGAATCACGGTAGTAAATACAGGAAATCGTCCGCTGACGCTTCGAAAACCGGCGGGCTCAGAAAATCGTCCTTTGAGAAAATACTGTCCAATAGGACGGTTGCGTACGCGTCACGACAAAGCGACCTGCATGGGAAAAGAGCACCTTCCGGAAAGCTCTGATGCAGCTTTATGCCCCCCACTCTGCCGTATCACCACTTCTAGTAAAGTAAAAACCGAATTGCCTGCGGGACAGCAGGCGCTGGCAGGATGGCAGGAGCACGAAAACCTATTTTGTCCGTCGGCCCCAGCCGACCCAAGCCGACCCAAGCCGACCTATTTTCATCTGTTGCACGCCGACCCATTTTTGCCTATCGGCCCTAGCCACCTAGCCCACGCCGACCGTCCATTTTATCCGTCGGCCCCAGCCGACCTATCTTTCATCCGTCGGCCCTAGCCGACCTAATTTTTGTCCGTCGGCCCCACGCTGACCTATTTTCGTCCGTCGGCCCCAGCCGACCCTTTTATCCGTCGGCCCCAGCCGACCTATTTTTCCGTCGGCCCCAGCCAACCTCCGTCGGCCCCACGCCGACCTATTTTCGTCCGTCGGCCCCAGCCGACCCATTTTCCGTCGGCCCCAGCCGACCTTTTCATCCGTCGGCCCTAGCCGACCTATCGGCCCACGCCGACCTATTTTCCCGTCGGCCCCAGCCGACCCATTTTATTCGGCCCCAGACGACCTATTTCGCCGGTATACCGGCCCGAGCCAATACGTTTTCCGGTCTCGAATTAAATGGCCCAAGGATATCAACGAGCCATGGGTCGTTCATGATCGAGGCAACACTAGACAGCGGGAAGTCACGCAAGAAAACTAGATAAAAACAGGAAATCCCTTTGCTATGAAACGTCAAACAAATGTCTAAAAGGGCGAGATACAAGAGCGGCTCCTAAGAGCCAGGAGCCCCACCGGCTTTGGGATACCCTCAGTCACGTCTGCAGGTGCACGGCTAGGCTCACCTTCTCCGATATTCTCGCCCCCTCGGCGGCAGTTTGCGATCGTCCCTCAGAAGGCTACGGCTTCGCTGGGACCGGGGGCGCCGCCAGGCTCGGCGTCAGAAACATCGACATATTCATCTTCTTCTTCTTCTCACTCGCCGTCTTCAATCTTCGACGCTCAGAAAAGAAAGGTCCCACTCCGGACGCTCGCTAAGAATCCTCTGCTTGCACTCTTCCATCCCGTGACGGAACGCGTCTACGCTCATAGCGTCTTGCCTCCCCTAAGAATGGCGAGCTGCGTGTTGGCCTCGGCGGCCCGTTTCTCGGCCTCGATCGCTTGGGCCTTCAAATGGCATTTTGTTCCTCAAGCTCGCTAGCCCGTGTCTCGAGTTCCGAGCTCCTGCTGCGAGCGGACGCGAGCGCACTTGGAGAGCCCGAATCTCCGACCCCATCCTCGCCATCTGGAAAAAGTCAAGATCAATCGGCATCACAGGGAGCCAATAGAAAAATAAAGAGGGTAAAATGGGAGCATACCTCCCCCTCTCGCCTGGCCAGCCTTTTGGCCAGCTCCTCAGCCTCACTCCGGGCTCTTGTCCTGTCAGCGCCGACCAGCTCGACCCTCTCTTGCAGGGTACTAATCTTCGATTGTCCGGCTTCAATCTCCCGCGAGCTTGCGACAACTCGTTACTCACTCGAGTCATCATCCCTTGATGCCACCTGGCGCTCTCCTTCAATCGGCGATTTCACCATCACGCCGTTTCAGTTCCTCCTCCATTTCATCCAGCATTCTTGCCAGGCGCCTTCTTTCATCGTCGGCCTCTCTCCTCAACCGGCTCAAACTCTCGCCGTGTTCCCGCCGCATCGCCGCCACCTCCGCGGAGTGTTTTGATTCGATCCTGGCCAGCTCCCGGCATGCGTCGTCGCTCTTCGCCAGGAGTCCCTGTAACTCCTCCACCCTGCGCTTCTGCTTGGACACCTCGTCCACGGCAGCCTGATGTGCCGCCCTAGCCGCCCTCGAGTTCCTATCCATGTGTCCATGAGCTCTTCGAACTGCTCAGACACCTTCAGCCGCGACTGGAGCTCGACATTCTCCCTCCGGGCCTGGACGCTGGCCCCCGTCGCCAAACTCAGACGCCAGCAAATCGCCCGGGAAAGCAAAACACCCTGCAAAGAAAAAACTGAGTAAGCGCCCACAACGGAGTCCATCGAGAAACATCTGTCACTGGAAAAATGACTCACCTTCGAAGCGTAGTCCCGGGTCATCTTCATCAAGTCGTGTTATCTATGGCGGGAAGGAGATGGATACCCTCAGCTACACCTTGCTGCCCGAACGCAGCATCTATCAACCCCCGGTCGGCAAACTTGTCCGTCGACGGATCCGCACCCGGATGCAGGACCGACCTTATCATGGCGGAAAACGCCTCATCAATGCTAGTCTCCGAGCTGCTGGGTTGACCGGCCCGCCTGAGGGACCGGCCTGGACGACCCCCAGCTGAGTAGCCTTCAGCCTCCCAGCCTCCTCCATCAGGGCCCTGGCTTGAGCCTCTTCAGATAGCTCGGCCAGCCCAAGCGCCAGCCTCCCCAAAATCTTCTTCGAGGGGGCCCCGATCGTGGGACCCCCACTTTGTTGCGCTCCCTCCACCGATGCCCCTTTCTCGTAACCGCCACTTGCGTCTCCTCGCAGGCTCGGCCCGAACCTCGGTCTGACCTGCCTCGACTTCCGGACCCCCCCAGCGGAGGACCAAGCAGGGCTCCTCCCGAACTTCCTCCGCTGCGGCTGTCTCCTCCCCTCCCCGCTGGAGCCAGTGACAATCCCGCGGGGACAAGGACCCCTCTGCAACGGCCGCCTCCACTGGACCCGTCGCAGTTCCTCTTTCAAGGGGGACGCGGTCGGACGAGCCAGCGGAGCTTCACTGTCTGAAATCTCCAACACGGGAGGTTCGGGCGCCATCCTCCCCGGATCCTCCTTCGCCCCCGGCGCCTCTGTAGGACTGCTCCAGCGCCCGGCGGGCTCCTTGCGGATTTATGAGCCCTTTTCTCGGGCCGGCCGCTGTCCGCGCCGCTACCTTCCCCTGGGCGCTTCCCCCTCTTCCTCTTGGAGAGGCTCGACAACGCCAACCTTGTGGCTGTCAAACCAGAATTTACATTCTCAGACTCAAGCACGGTAATCGAGAAAATACACAGCGCAAAAAAGGACTCACCTTGTGGATCCAGAGGGCTGAGCCGGCTGCGAAGAGGGCCCCCTCCGATAACAGGTCGTTAGCCGAAAATACCTGTCCATTACGAAGGACATCCAGGTCCCTCTCCTCCTGCGCCGATAAGGCCGGATGCGTCTCCGCATCCCTCGCAACTTCCCCCATCGCCGAGGGAAATCGGAACCGATGTTCCCTCCGCAATCACAAATCGGCTCTTCCACCCCTTGATGGAAGAAGGCTTGTCCGCAATGACATTAAAAGATCTCCGGGGCCCGATGGAGGTCCACTCCGATTTCCTCCCGGGAGTCAAGTGGTAACAGGTGCGAAAAGGGGGAGAGTCGCAACGATTTGAATCTGGTGACACATCGAAATGAATCCGACGATGTTCCGCCAACTATTTGGAGCCACCATCGATGGACAGATGTTGTAGTGGGTCATGATCTCCTTCACCAGGGATGGAGAGGAAAACGAAGACCCGCCTTAAAACTGTCCTCATAGATAAAGACTCCAGACTCTAATCCCCGGGTAACCCTATCTTCGGGTTCCGGCACCCGCAAAACTACATCCAGGGGCAGACCATACCTCTGGTGAATCCTCCCCAAATCCTCAGCAATGATTTCTGAGGCCACATCTTCAGGGCTCATCGCCATCTCAGTCGAGGGAAATCCTGGGCGAAAACAGTGAACGCTGGAGAGGATGAGAGACCAATGCTCTTCTGAAAACAAGGTGAGAAGACGTTGCGAACATGCGCACATGTGTATATATATATATAGGGCAGCTGTCACTTCGCTTCTCCGCCAAGGAACCGCCCTGGGGAGGCGGGACATCCCATTCGAGGCGTCCGGAATCGCCTCGACAAACCCCATATCGATCGGGATTCACGGCACGGCACAATCTCAACCGTCGCTAGTGGAGGAGCCTTACCTCCGAAGGTACGATGGCCCTATCGCATTAATTAGGGCATCATTGCACGAGCTGTTTAGGCCAAGACGTCCCATCCAGGGCGTGCCACTTGAGCTTATACTCCCTACGCCCAAACCTACGCTTCGAACTAGGGAGTGGAGGGCATGTGTTGGGGGGTAAAATCATCATTGCATTGATATCCATGCGAGGCGGCTAAGGCTGACCTCCTCCTGCCGTCTCCTTCCGGGCTTCCATAGCTCGGCCTCTTCCGGGCTTCCCTAGCTCGGCCTCTTCCGGGCTTCCCTAGCTCGGCCTCCTCCGGGCCTCCCTGGCTCGGCCTCCTCCGGGCTTCCCTAGCTTGGCCTCTTCGGGCCTCCGTAGCTCGGCCTCTTCCAGGCTTCCGTAGCTCGGCCTCCTCCGGGCCTCCGTAGCTTGGCCTCTTCCGGGCTTCCCTAGCTCGGCCTCTTCCGGGCTTCCGTAGCTCGGCCTCTTCCGGGCTTCCGTAGCTCGGCCTCCTCCGGGCCAAGCTACTTCCGGGCTTCCCTAGCTCGGCCTCTTCCGGGCTTCCCTAGCTCGGCCTCTTCCGGGCCTCCGTAGCTCGGCCTCTTCCGGGCTTCCGTAGCTCGGCCTCCTCCGGGCCTCCGTAGCTTGGCCACTTTCGGGCTTCCCTAGCTCGGCCTCTTCCGGGCTTCCCTAGCTCGGCCTCCTCTGGGCCTCCGTAGCTCGGCCTCCTCCGGGCTTCCCTAGCTCGGCCTCCTCCGGGCCTCCGTAGCTCGGCCTCTTCCGGGCTTCCGTAGCTCGGCCTCCTCCGGGCCTCCGTAGCTCGGCCTCTTCCGGGTTTCCCTAGCTCGGCCTCTTCCGGGCTTCCCTAGCTCGGCCTCCTCCGGGCCTCCGTAGCTCGGCCTCTTCCGGGCTTCCGTAGCTCGGCCTCTTCCGGGCCTCCGTAGCTCGGCCTCTTCCGGGCTTCCGTAGCCCGCTACTACCTAGCGATCCACGCCCTGATGTCTACCTCCGCGGAACCTGATGCGGGAGAGCTCAAGCTTACCCGAGCAGCACCTTAGGCAGGGAATCATGTTAAGACGTGGCCTAAGACCTATTGTAACCGCCCCAGGTCTACTCACCCAAATCCCAAGACATCACGAAGCTCTCCCAGCCGTCGATCCCTCAACAAACCAGGCGTGGATTCTAACGGCCCCACAACGGCCTGATTCTGTCTACCCCCGTATCGTAACAACCCCAGAACCTTCCAGAAGATGCTCAAGTCCCCAGGTGATAGTCTATAAATATTAGATTGACAGATTCCCTCAGGTACACGACTCTTGATGCACAAAAATTCTGGAGTTATTCCTCTCTCCCGGCAGCTCGTCGGTGCTCTGCCCCTCCTAGAGCCTCCGATTGGCCGCCCCCTAGAGAGGTCTCCCGGAGAGATCCACCTCCCCATTGTCTGGTTGATCGCCGATTCCTTCCTCACTGACTTGAGCATCGGAGGGCCTTCCGTAGAGGCCCACCCCCGGCGTCCCTCCGCGTGTGGGCTTCCTGTTTTGCTGGTCCGCTGCACCCCACTCCCTGAGGATCGACCGCGCCCGAGTCGGAGGACGGATCCCGGCGGCAATAATTCTTATTTTAAATTTTGTATTTCATGCTTTTTTATAGAATAATTTATTTTCATTTATTATATTTCAAGAATAATGGCTAAAAAAAATTAATTATTATCTTCTCTATCAAAAAATTTATGATATTAATATAAAAAAGAAAAAGATGTATCCTTTGCTAACCGTTACTAATATATCTACATAACAATATCCATCACAAAATAGTAATAATATAATCCATTTTTTTTTACTAATCGTTACTAATATAGGTACATAACATGCAAACTTTTAATAGATCATAGGAAAAGACTTTATACACTACATCCAGTGCAGCAAGTCCTATGGCGGCTGCATCGTCAACACCCATTAAAAAATATGAGGAAAAAAATTATGAAACCCCAGTTTTAAGCTTACGACACCGTATTTATAAAATTAAGACACTCATTTAGAAAGCAAAAAAATATTATGACACCCCAGTTGTAAACTACCGTAGTTATAAAATTACGCACCCTTCAGAAAATTCCGTAAATATTCTAACAAAAAGCTGAACGGATATTAATGCATGTCACATCAAAATTAAGACATCCTTAAAAAGCAAAAAAAACTTACGACATCCTATTTTAAAACTTAATAAATATAAAATTAAGATACCCATTAAGAAAGCAAAAAAAACTTACAACATCCCAGTTTTAAACTTACGACACCTTAGTTATAAACTTCCAAAGAAAAAGCTGAACGGGTATTAATGTGAGCAATAAAGGATCTTCAATAAATTAATTTGTTACATATAAAATAACATACTTACCTAATGCGGAATTCATCCTAATATTATGTACCTGATGCGGATGTGGAGTTCATCATGATAATATGTAGACTTGAGACTTAGAATGTCATCATGATAATATGTAGACTTGAGACTTAGAATGTCTTCAGATAGCCTCTTCTGAAGAATAATTGGTTTCTCTCCCTTAGCCTCATTCCTTTCGGTAACAGAGAACGATGAATTCTTGCTTACTTCCTTAGGCAGAGAGAGGACCAATTATTTATATATATAACGATCAATTGGTATGTCCATCAAACACCAATTAATGTCTTTAATTTCTCTTAATACCTCAGCTTAATGCTAATGGCTTAATCTTTCGGACCATTAACTGGTAACCCTTCATCGGATATGCAGAAAAGTGGGTGGCCCTTCACCTTTCGAGGCACGATTAAGAAAAGAGCGACTCTTTGCTTTTGTAACAATCTTTGCATTGAAAGGTTAATATAACATTCTTCCACTTGGGCTGAAAGTTTATGACATTAATATTTAATAATGTAAACATTAGGTACGCAAAATTAAATTTCATAATGTCATCTTTCATAATGATTGACGTTAACATAATAAATTACATAATAAGAGTTATGGCGGTCATACACATCCAATTTGCATACTTCCTTCCATATACTACTGTATTAGCAACTTATCATGTTAGGTCACATAATTTATATATAAATAACTTAATGTCCACTTAATTGTCTGAAAGACAATAAATTTCTTGTTCAAAACAATAAGTGTATACAAGCATAAGGAACAAGAAATAAGAAATAAAACCAGAAACATTTCATATTAATGAGCTCAAGAGTGGCACAACATAATATCATCATAATCAATCTTTAATACATAACATCATCATAATCAATCTTCAATACAACCAAGACCCATTCTATGTACATGTTCTTTAAATGTTTTTGGTTGTAAACCTTTAATTAAAGGATCTGCTATCTTAAGATCCGTTCTAATATGTTCAATGCACACTCTTTATTTCTGGACCTCCTCCTTGACAGTAAAGTACTTTAATTCCATATGTTTAGCACCTCTGGAATTTGTCATTCTTGGAGAAGAAAACTGCTGCGGAATTATCACAATAAATTTGCAGCGGCTTGGTAATGGTGTCGACAATCTCAAGTTCTGAAATAAAGTTTTGTAGCCATAATGCTTGAATTGTAGCTTCATAACATGCTACAAATTCTGCTTCCATAGTGGATGAGGCAATAATTGATTGTTTAGCACTTTTCTATGAAATTTCTCCTTCTCCCAATAGGAACACATAGCCAAAAGTTGACTTTCTACTGTCAACACAACCAGCAAAATCTGAATCTGAATATCCAATCACTTCCAACTGATCAGATCTTCTAAATGTGAGCATATAATCCTTAGTTCCTTGAAGATATCTCATCATTTTCTTTGCAGCTTTCCAATGATCAATACCAGGATTACTCTGATAGCAGCCCAACATCCCAACCGCGAAGCTAATATCTGGTCTTGTGCAAGTTTGCAAATACATCAAGCTACCCACAACTGAAGCATATGGAATAGATTCCATTTGCTTACGTTCCATATCATTCTTTGGACATTGCATTAGACTAAATTTATCTCCTTTTTGTATTGGGACAATTCCTGCTGAACAGTTGTTCATATTAAATTTCTCAAGAATTTTCTCGATATAAGTTTTCTGAGACAACCCTTACAATCCATGTGATCTCTTTCTGAATATGAAAATTCCTATCACATAAGATGCCTCTCCCATATCTTTCATCTCAAAATTCTTAGAGAGAAAATTTTTTTAGTCTCATACAAGATACCTAAATCATTAGCAGCAAGCAAAATATCATCAACATATAGAACCAAAAATATAAACTTACTTTCACAAATCTTTCGGTAAATGCATCGATCAACAATAATTTCATGAAAACCAAAAGATGTAATAGTATCATTAAATTTAATATACCATTGTCTGGAAGCTTGTTTAAGTCCATATATTGATTTCTTAAGTTTACGCACCATATGATCCTTTCTTCCATGGAAAAACCTTCAGGTTGATCCATAAAAATTTCTTCCTCTATTTCCCTATTAAGAAAGGCTGTTTTCACATCCATTTGATGTAACTCTAAATCATATTGAGCTACCAAAGCCATAATGATTCTTAATGAATCTTTCTTTGAAACGGGTAAAAATGTCTCTTTATAATCAATGCCATCCTTCTGAGTATAACCCTTGGCAACAAGTCTAGCTTTAAAATGTTCGATATTGCCATTCAAGTTACGTTTGGTTTTAAAAACCCATTTACATCCAACTTGTTTAGAACCTTCTGGCAATTCAACAAGATCCCAGACATTGTTTTCAGCTATGGATTTTAATTCATCTTTCATAGCATTAATCCATTTATCAGACTTATCACTATTAATGGCTTGTGAAAATGAAACAAGATCTTCATAAATGCCACAATCAAAATCTGACTCTTGCAAATAAACCAAATAATCATCTGAAATAGCTGATTTCTGTATCCTTACAGGTTTACTTAATGCTATTCCATATGGTTCATTTTTGTCAGCTATTGGTAGGTTAGACTCTTCATGGGGTGCTTTTTCATTCAAACATTGTTCATTATTGTTTTGTTTCTGTAATTCTGGAACAATGCATGGAATGATTGTAGGTTCAGAAACATTTATGGGTAATGAAACATTAGCCCTTACTTTATTGATATCCACAATCTGTTTGTCAGCACTCCCACTAACCTCACCATTCTCAATAAATTTGGCATTGCCTGTCTCAATAATTCTAGAACTATGGTTTGGACAATAAAACCTGTACCCTTTGAATTTCTCTGGATAACCTATAAAGTAACCACTGACAGTTCGAGAATCCAATTTCTTTTCATGTAGATTATACAGTCGTGCTTCTACTAGATAACCCCAAACATACATGTGTCTTAAACTAGGTTTCCTTCCAGTCCATAACTCAAAAGGAGTTTTAGAAACTGCCTTACTAGGAATCCTATTCAGTAAATATACTGCAGTTCTAAGTGCATATGTCCATAAAGATTTGGGTAATGAGGAATTACTTATCATACTCCTAACCATATCCATTAATGTTCTATTTCGCCTTTCTGCCACACTATTTTGTTGAGGTATGCCTGGTATAGTATACTGTGCACATATACCATGTCTTTCGAGGAATTTTGCAAATGAACCTGGATTTTGTCCTGATTCATTATACTTTCCATAATACTTACCACCTTTATCAGATCTTACTATTTTTACTTTTCTGTCTAATTGTCTTTCAACCTCTTTAGTAAATATCTCAAGAGCATTTACAGCTTGAGATTTCTCTTTAAGCAAATAGACATATCCATATAACGAGAAAAATCATCTATAAAGGTGATAAAGAACTTTTCTCCACCAAAGGATGGAGTGTCAAAAGGTCCACATACATCAGTGTGTATAATTTCAAGAAGCTGAGTACTTCTTGTAGCTCCTTTCTTGTTATGTTTGGTTTGCTTTCCCTTAATGCAATCCACACATAAACCAAGATTAGTAAAATCTAGATTTGATAAAATCTCATTCTTTACTAATCTTTGTAGTCGTTCTTTGGATATATGACCCAAACGTTTATGCCACAAGAAACATAGTTGTCATTAGCCATACTACGCTTAATTCTAATATTTTGATGGACACACATCAGGGATGCAGAAAATTCATCATCAAGTTTCAATTTATATAATTCATCCATAAGAATTCTAGAACCAATAAAGGAACCATCTTTATTAAATAAACTGAAACATCATTTTCCAATCTTAAAACTAAACCCATTAACATCAAGTTTCGAAACAGAAACTAAATTTCTAGAAAGTGAAGGAACATAGAGAGTTTGCAGTAGATTCAGGTGATGCCCAGTATCTAAAGTAAGACGATAAGTCTCTATGCCTTCAATTGGGGCCTTCTATCGGTTCCCCATGAACAAGAAGTTATCATTTGGGTTTATGCTCTGGATTGTAAGGAATCCCTGCATTACATTGGAAGCATGAGTAGTGGCACCAGAATCCAACCACCAAGTGTTAGAAGGAACTTCAGATAAGTTTGATTCATAAATTGGAGAAGCATAATGAAAGATACCTTTCTTTTCGAACTAAGCTTTCCGTTTCAGACAATCTTTCTGATAATGTCATTCTTTCTTACAAAAGTGACATTTATCTTTCTTTCTTTCCTTCTTATCATTATCAGCAACCTGTGATACTTTAGTGGATGCTTTCTTCTTAAATTTCTTGGATTTTGGCTTGATAACTTTACCAGCTCCTTGACCTATTAGGTTTATGGAGTGATTCCCTTGTGCTTTCAATCTCCTTTCCTCTTGAGTAAGCTTAGTGGCCAATTCATTAACATCCCATTTATCTTTAATAGTGTTATAGTTAATTTGAAAAGGCCCATACTCTTGAGGTAACGAGTTCATAATAAATTGTACCAGAAAGGAGTCATCCACAACCATTCCTAGGGTCTTAAGTCTTGCTGCAATATTAGTCATATCTAGGACATGTTGCTGCATACTTCGCAACCCATCATATTTTATGGTCGTGAGTTCAGCCATCAGTGTCCCTGCAAGTGACTTATCAGTGGAACGGAAGTGCTTTTCCACAAGCTTAAGATATTCTTTAGATGTTACACTTTCTGGAAGAGTTGATTTAATATTGTTGGCTATTATCATTCGCATGAAACTTAGACATAATCTATTAGATCTGTGTCATGCTTTATGTTTTAACTTGTTTTAACTTCTCTGCCTCACTGCTCGTATATGTAATGTCAGTAGGCTTTTCTTCTAATAGTGCCAAGTCAAGATCCAAGGAAATTGACCATTCAGAAAAGTTTAAGCCATTAAAGATAGTAACAGCAGAAGCATGTGAATGAAGAGAAACAGGTGCAAAAACATAAATGCTCACCATAAATATTCAAATTCAGATAATTAAACACAAAATATATGTAGATTTCCTTTGGGTAAATACAACAATATATATCATAATTAGAATGCTATTTAAACTTTTAAAAAATTAATAAATCTTATCAATATATATATATATATATATATATATATATATATATATATATATATATAGTATCTTTGGATATCCATATAAATTTGATAAGAGAATATTAGATTTTCTTCTTTAGGTTTGTTGATTATAGAATAATAATCCACCTTTGGGTGAATTCTTAATTTCTAACAACCAATCAAATCATTGACAACATTCTATAAAATTTCATAAATTATATGACTGAATATAAATTAGTTTGGCCACTTTGGTGACTAACTAACTAATTTAATCTTGATGTCATATTATTAAAATTTTATATCTTATATAACTAAATATAAATTAGTTTGGCCACTTTGGTGACTAACTAACTAATTTATTCTTAATGTCGTATAGCTATACAATAATACTGATATCAAAATTCATAAATTATATGACTGAATATAAATTAGTTTGGCCACTTTGGTGACTAACTAACTAATTTATCTTAATGTCATATAACTATACAATAATACTAATATCAAATTTCATAAATTATATGACTGAGTATAAATTAGTTTGGCCACTTTGGTGACTAACTAACTAATTTATCTTAATGTCATATAACTATACAATAATACTAATATCAAATTTTATAAATTATATGACTGAGTATAAATTAGTTTGGCCACTTTGGCAACTAACTAACTAATTTATCTTAATGTCATATAACTATACAATAATACTAGTATTATTAAAATCGAGCATTCAATTTTGATAATGACAATATAGTAATATTGTTGCATGCATTAGCCAACATAAAACATCATAGATTATCAATCTGCTTCAATCTATAAATATCTATTTTGCCATACATACTAGTATAACATAATGATCTAATCTATGCATGCCATTAATTCGTAACAGGATCAGTCGGAGTTCTCCTGGCGATGAACCTTTTCATGAAATAGATTAATAGCCATTAATACTGTCAATCATAACTTTAAAAGATTAAACATTCATCGTTAATTCATTTCGATGAAAAATTAATCAATCATAATATACGAACAAATTACCTATTTTAGAACCTTGGCTCTGATACCACTTGTGAGCAATAAAGGATCTTCAATAAATTAATTTATTACATATAAAATAACATACTTACCTGATGTGGAATTCATCCTAATATTATTTACCTGATGCGGATGTGGAGTTCATCATGATAATATATAGACTTGAGACTTAGAATGTCTTCAGATAGCCTCTTCTGAAGAATAATTGGTTTCTCTCCCTTAGCCTCATTCCTTTCAGTAGCAGAGAACGATGAATTCTTGCTTACTTACTCACGCAGAGAGATGATCAATTATTTATATATATAACGATCAATTGGTATGTCCATCAAACACCATTTAATGTCTTTAATTTCTCTTAATACCTCAGCTTAATGCTAATGGCTTAATCTTTTGGACCATTAACCAGTAATCCTTCATAGACACGCATAAAAGTGGGTGGCCCTTCACCTTTCGAGGCACGATTGAGAAAAGAGCGACTCTTCGCCTTTGTAACAATATTGCATTAAAGAAGGTTTTGCATTGAAGGGTTAATCTAACAATTAATGCATGTTAGATAGTTTTTTTTTTTTTTGAAATTTGTATAGAGACACCTTTTCTGATCTTAGGTTTAAAATAAGGGTATCGTAAGTTTAAAACTAGGATGTCGTAATTTTTTTTACTTTCTGAACGGGTGTCTTAATTTTATAACTACGGTGTCGTAAGTTTAAAACTGGGGTGTCATAATTTTTTTTTGCTTTCTGAATGGGTGTCTTAACTTTATAACTACGGTGTCGTAAGTTTAAAACTTGAGTGTCGTAATTTTTTCCTTTGAGATGTCGTAAATGTTTCTTAACATTTTTTAATGAGAATCGATCAATAAGAAAGGATGGTGCAACCCACGTAGAACTTACTGCACCGAAGGCAATGTACAAAGACTTTTCCATAGATCATAATAATAAATTAATTAATAAAAATAATTTATTTAACTAATTATATTAATAAATAAATTAATAATTTATTTTTTATTATTTGATTAGGGGTATTTTTGTAATTTTTTTAAAAAGTTCATCTATTTCTAATAGAATACATACTTATTCTTATATCATCCAAACATTATTTAAAATAATACTATATTAATTGTATTAAAATAAAATAAAATATTTAAATTTAAATTAAAAATTTAAAAAAAAAAAAAAATAAATTATTTTAAAAAAATTATATTTCTACCTCCTTAATAATTCGTTGACATTCAAACACTTCCTGCTTCCTGTAGATCCATCAAATGCCATCCTTTCCTTTCCCATCATCCTCAACAGGAAAGAAAAAAAAAAACCCTCTGCTGCTCCCCATTAGTCTTTTTGCCATTGATTAAAGAAGTACCTGAGAAGGACACAAGTGCTTATGATGTTAGATGATAGTACTATAGGTCAAATCAAATAAAAAAAATTTAGGTACCATATGTTATGTGCGTGTCGTGCGGTTTTATCCATCTTTCTTGCTGCCCATAAGTCGGTATGGTCTGGCATGAATTAGACTATGCATGCATGACCCGATATGCTATAGTACCAAACCATGTCAAGCATGATCCATTAAATTGAAGCCCAGCACGAACCGAGCCATGCAGGCACGGCTCGATATGCTACAATCATACAAAGCATGGCCCATTAAATCGGGTTGTGCCGAACTTAGAAATTTTGGCCTGCGAATCAAGCCCAGCATGGCCCATGATATGTCTGGATTAGCACGGCCCATGTGGGCCTAGGCCGGCACGGCTTATAAGGGTCTGATAAAAAATTTTAAGTAAAAAAATAATTTTTTAATAAATTAAAAAATTATTGAGAACAAAGAAATTTATTAATATGAAGCCACCTTAATGGTGGGATGTTTGGCATAGACCCCTACCAGTTTATTAAATTAAAATCAAAATGGTACATGAACGGAGGGGGTCTAAACCTAAGCTCCAGAATACAATAAGAAAGAAGAAAAAAATAGAGATGACTCACTTTAATAATTAAAAAAATAAAAATATATAATTATAAAAATAGAGATGACTCACTCATCAGTAGTATTTGTGTCATCATCATCTTCGCTGGTTAAGTCATGTCCACCTTTATCTTGAAGCCTCGCCTCAGCATCCAACCAATCTTTGAAGCAGAGAAGCATCTCAACCGTCTCGCGAGTCATCTTACTTCTTTTTTCGTTTAGAACACGTCGACTTGCACTGAAAGCAGATTCTAATGCTACTGTGGACATCAGCATAGCTAAAATATCCCATGCAATAGCAGACATAATAAGATATTGATTTCTAATACTCTTTACCAAGCTAATATATCTAGATTTTTTATTTGATCTTCATCATATGCAGAATGAATTAAGATCATTTCGTTAATAAAATTCTAATTCATTACTTAAAGATAAAGAAGGTGAAGATGAAGAAGATGAGCGTGTGTGTGTCTTCTTTGTGCAATGAATGAAAAAATAGATAACGAACGAGATCTAGAAGAAGAAGCAGAGCTTTAAGCAGGTAGTCTAGATCCATGAATTTTGTCATCATATAAAGTATATATATCATTAAGAAGTAGTATTACCTCATCTTTAGTAGGTTCATAATCTTGATTCATGTTTTCATAATATTCACCAATTAAAATTTTGCGCCACTTAATTAACTCTAGGATCTAAAACAGCAGCTAAGTTATGCAAATGACATATCCTATTCCAATAATCATTTCATTTAGTTTTCATTTGACGTATAATAGGCATTAAAACATCATCATATCTATGTTCTTTAATTTTTTCACTAATTACATATACTTTTTGTAAAAATGAACAAGAAGTTGGATAATAAATACTATAAAGAACATTTGTAGTATCATAAAAAGTAACCAAAAAATCTTCTAAAATTTTAACTTTATTCCAATCTTTTTCAGTCAATGTAAATCCTAATCCACAATCATTAATATAAGCACTTAATAAGTTCTTATATGGATATGCATTATGTAACATGGTATAGGTACTATTCCAACAAGTAATTACATCAAGTTTAAATTTTTTAAAACATTTATCATGATCTACACATAATTATTTAAATTCTTGAAGTCTTACTCTTGAAGCATGAATAAAAGAAACTACATTTCTAATTTTTGAAATAACATCTTGAATTATGTCCATGCCAGATTGAACAAAAAGATTTAATATATGACATGCACATCTAATATAAAATAATTGTTCATTTAAAATGGGATGCAAAGAGTCATTTAATAATACAATAGCAGAATTATTATTAGATGTATTATCAAAAGTAATAAACATTATTTTATTATTAATATTATATGAGCATACAGTTTGATAAATAGCATTTAAAATTTGTTTTTCCGAATGCGGAAAATCAAAAGCATGAAAAGCAAGAATTCATTTATTTAGTTGCCAATCATTATCAATATAATGAAGAGTAATAGCAATAAAATAATTACTACCTACAGATGCTAACCAAATATCAGAAGTTAAAGAAACTATAGCATTTAAATTTGAGAACATTTCAATTAAACTTTGTTTCATTGCTAAAAAGTTTGCCATAGCCACTCTTCTAAATGTACGCCTACTAGTTTTTCTATAAGCAAGTTGTAGGCCTAATTGAACATATTTTTTAAAATTATAAGATTCACATAAACTAAAAGGTAATTCATCCTGAACTTCCATCTTTTAAGTAATTTCCTCTGATTTTTATGGTTATATGCAAAAGTACCTACAAGTGATCCCCCTTGCATATTAAGGGTACTTTGCATACGAGAATTTTGCATCCTATGAGTCTCTTGATATCTTTTTGAATGTGCTGTTCACCCCAGTACTACTACAAATATAAAGTTTGCACATTTTCTACATTTTGCTTTGAACACTCTGTCAATCATAATTCTATTAAAATCATTCCAAACATCACTAGTCCTCTTACGAGAAAAGATTTGACCTTCACTAACACTGGCTCTAGAGAGAACTTGGGGTTGGGGTTGGGGATTAGTTTCCTCACCCTCAGAAAAAGGGTGCATGCCAAAATTACTTTCGTTATAAGATGTCATATTTAAAATTTTAAATTAATGAATGATAAAAAATAAAACTAACCTCAAGAAGGTATTGAGAAGAAAACCAGAGGTGGAGGTGTGGAGCCGAGATTTGTGAGCTTCCTCTTGTGCTCTCGCCTCTTAATAAGAAGTGACCTCCTTTCTCTTGAACTTCTAAACAATAACCTCGTCTAATCCTCCTGTGTAGCACTTAAACACTTGCTAGAGCACTTACCACTTCCTAGAACACTTGCAAACTAAAATTAAATTACTAGAGCACTTGTTAGAGAGAAATAGTAGTAGTAGAGAAGGAGAGAAGAGTTGGTTTGGTATGGTGAGAATGAGAAAAGAATGTGCTATTTATAGAATCTAAAAAAAATCCTAAAAACACCCTGTTATATGGGGGGGGGGGGGGGGAAATCTAAAAAATCCTAAAACACCCTGTTATATGGGGGGGGGGGGGGGGGGTTAATCATGATCAAAACCCCCGTTTCTATCCGTTTTCAATGGCTAGAAATGGCCATAACTGGATCGTGACTGGTACGGCCTAGTTAGGGCCGTTAGGGGCTGTGCTATGCTAGGCATGGCCTCTGGCGGGCCATGCTGGGCTAAAATTTTTTTTAATCGAGGCCTGTTTATTACTAGGTCATGCTAAGGATGGTTCAATTTTTGTTATGGCCCGATAGACCTGGGCCGTGCCATGCCGGCCAGTGCCAAATTATAATCTGGGAAAAGTCTTTGTACACCGCCTCCGGTGCAGCAAGGCCTATGTGGGCTACACCGCCTCTTCTGATTGGTCCACGTGGAGCCTACGTGGATGACGGTGCCAGGCGGTATGGCCCTGCTACGATGTAACATTCTGAATGTGATGGGCATTTAAAGCAGTTCGCTTTTTTTTAAAATTAGCGTGCAGACGAAAATGCCCTTTCCCTCCATCCTAACGCCATTTTACGTTGGATTTCATCTGTGCAAGAAGAACTCTTTTCTTCCCCTTTCTTCCCCCTCGCTCTGGATTTCGGATGCATCATCGGAATCAGTTGAGCACGAACCGTCGCCCTTGCTCTGAGAGTCCGGTCGAAAGAAAATATTTCAGCTTCGAGGCTGGAAAACCTGGCTACTGGAGTCTTTGTACAAAAACTTCTGGAGGAAATGTCGTCCGCAGCACAAAACATTCTTTCATTATGAGGTTGTTGTGGTTTATGATCTTGACGATAGGGTTTTCTACTAGGGTGTCGTGGGTTTTCAACTAATGCTTTGTCTTAACGTTTTGAACTATGGTGTTGTGCTGAGTTTCCAACTAGGGTGTAGTGGTTTTTTCTGCAAGGGTGTCGTGGGTTTTGAACTAATGCTGCTTATCTTAACGTTTTGAACTAGGGTGTTGTGGGTTTTGAACTAGGGTGTCGTGGGTTTTGAACTAGGGAGCACGGGTGTCGTGTGTTTTGAGCACGGGTTTCGTGGGATTTTATTAGGGTGTCATGGGTTTTGAACTAGGGTGTCATGGGTTTCAACAAGATAAGAGCGAATGGCAGCAAACACCCCAGGAGTATCTCGCCCCCCTCATGAATATAAACCATCAATGAAGAGAGTGTGGGAAAGCCAAATACTGTGATACCCTAGTACCAATGCTGCGATACCCGTGCTTAAAACTGACCACGGAGAGAATCCCCGTGACACCCCTAGCTTTAGGGCGATGACACCCTAGCTTTAGGGCGACGACACCCGTTCTTACAAATGACCACGGAGAGAATCCCAGCGACACCCCTGTGGAATTCGGCCGAAAATCATTCGCGACACCCCAGTTGAAATCTCATGACACCCTAGCTTTAGGGTGACGACACCCGTGCTTACAAATGACCACGGAGAGAATCCCCGCGAAACCCTTGCGGAATTCGGCCGAAAATCATTAACGACACCCCAGTTGAAATCTCACGACACCCTAGCTTTAGGGCGACGACACCCATGCTTACAAATGACCATGGAGAGAATCCCCGCGACACCCCTGTGGAATTCGGCCAAAAATTATTCGCGACACCCCAGTTGAAATCTCACGACACCCTAGCTTTAGGGCGACGACACCCATGCTTACAAATGACCATGGAGAGAATCCCAATGACACCCCTGTGGAATTCGGCCGAAAATCATTTGCGACACCCCAGTTGAAATCTCACGACACCCTAGCTTTAGGGCGACGACACCCGTGCTTACAAATGACCACGGAGAGAATCCCCGCGATACCCCTATGGAATTCAGCCAAAAATCCTTCGTGACATCCCAGTTGAAATCTCACGACACCCTAGCTTTAAGGCGGCGACACCCGTGCCTAAAACCGACCATGGAGAGAATCCCCGCGACACCCCCTAGTGGAATTCGGCCGGGAATCCTTTGCGACACCCCAGTTGAAATCTCACGACACCCTAGCTTTAAAGAGATGACACCCGTGCTTAAAACTGACCATGAAGAGAATCCCCGCGACACCCTAGTTCGAATTCGGCCGAAAATCCTTCACGACACCCCAGATGTAATCTCACGACACCCTAGCTCTAAGAAGACGACACCCGTGCTTAAAACTGACCACGGAGAGAATCCCAGCGACACCCTAGTTCGAGTTCGGCCGAAAATCCTTCGCGACACCCCAATTGAATATCACGACACCCTAGCTTTAAGGAAACGACACCCTTACTTAAAACTGACCACATAGAGAGTCCCCACGACACCCTAGTTTGAATTCGGCCGTAAATCCTTCGCGACACCCCAGTTGAAATCTCACGACACCCTAGCTTTAAGGCGACGACACCCTTACTTAAAACTGACCACATAGAGAATCCCCGCGACACCCTAGTTCGAATTCGGCCGTAAATCCTCCAGAAGTTTTTGTACAAAGACTCCAGTAGCCAGGTTTTCCAACCTTGAAGCTGAAATATTTTCTTTCGACCGAACTCTCAGAGCGAGGGCGACGGTTTGTGCTCAACTGATTTCGGTGATGCATCCGAAATCCAGAGCGATGGGGAAGAAAGGGAAAAGAGAGTTTTTCTTGCACAGATGAAATCCAACGTAAAATAGCGCTAGGATGGGAGGAAGGGCATTTCGTCTGCATGCTAATTTTAAAAAAAAGCAAACTGCTTTAAATGCCCGTCACGTTCAGAACGTTACATCGTAGCAGGGCCATAGTGCCCGGCACTGTTATCCACGTAGGCTCCATGTGGACCAATTAGAAGAGACGGTGCAACCCACATAGATCTTGTTGCAGACCGAGAGTGATGTACAAAGACTTTTTCTTATAATATGTGATGTGGTAAAGTCTTCACAAACCTCTTTCCACTGGATACCATCCTTCCCCATCACCCTCGAGAGAAAAAAAATTCACCCTTTAGATTTTTCCTCCAAATAACGGCCTTCGATGCCATATATTCCACGGCAACAATGAATTACGTACGACAAAGACGAAGAATCATTTATCAGCTTTGTATTATATTTTCCTTGTTTATCATCAATCTTATTGGTTTATTTTGATTTCACTTTCAATTCCGATTCATCCTCAATCCTTACTTGATAGGGAATTATTTGAGACCACATGGCCCAATGGAAACCCACCCCAAATTCTGTCCTTTGACATACCATAAGCGTGTGGGGCTAATCAGCATGTGCGGTATAAAAGAATTTTTTTTCAGAATAGAATGCCTCCAAAAATGTTATAACAGTCGTTTTGGTGTTGCTAAATTTCTGCTCCATTCCAGCCTTCTTGAAACTTAATCTGAACAATGACAAAGCTATGGTCTAACTAGTTAAGTAGAACTGTGTTCCAAACCTCGAGCAAGTTCTCTATGTTAGACCGTGAACGAGTCTTATTAATCTGTGCCCTCATCAAGGCTTAACTAATCCAAAGAATGGAAAAATATAATTGCTGACCCAGTCAACTCCACGCAAAAAGTAAATGGGACAGCTCCAGGCCTAAATCCCAGACCAAATCGACGCGGACGCGGCTTCAGCACATGTTGTCCGAAGTCAAAACTAGAAATTAACGTTACAAGACTTTCTATCGTTCACAATTCGTCATGTGAACCGGTCCTCCGATGTTCTCGAAGTTGAACTGTCTAATTTGTCTTTTTCTTTTTTTTAGTATAAAAAAAAAGAAAAGGAGGGATTAAATCCAGATGTAGCTTCCTCTAAGGCTCTTTTCCGTCAGATAATGTTTGATTTGGATAGCTTAGATTTTCGTATACTCTCCTCATCTTACTGTGAGTACATCAATCTGACCATCCAAGCGTTCGAAAGTTCAAACGGAGTAGCTATGAGTAAGGCTCCCTTGACACCTCATCAACCCATAGTTTTCACGCCGCTTGGGCGGTGACGGCAATTTGTCTAAAGACCGCGGAAGACCTCCAACTTTTTAGTTTCCACCTTGGCCACATGATGTATAGGAAAAGGGGACGTATTGGCTAAGCCCATGAGCAAGAATAAAAAGAAAAGTCTTGCTGCAGCAAGCACACATTGCACGAATTAATTATCCATGTGTACTCATGCACTTATGGTACACAACAAGATCTATTGAATCATCGCATGCGTATTGACATATGCGGACGATCAATCCATTGGTACGCGCTTGTTGCATCGAAGGACGGTGCAATAAATTTTTTCTAATAAAAATAGCCATTATACAACATCTTGAAAATTTTATAATCTGTATAATATTAATGACATTTCCATGGTAGTAGAAGTTGGATGGTTTCAATGGTGTGTTGGGTATGTTGGCCACTTGATAAATGTAAAAAGAAAAATTTTGAGGTGTAAATGAGTTTATTCTTATGTGCTAATGATTTTGATTTAAGAATTGAAGAGATTTGAGTTTTAATAGGCCTAAATCACAAGAAAAGTCAAGTTTAGTCTGAGTCTACCCTTGCGTGTCATATTGTAGCACTTAGAGTCAACTCTTACCGTGAGAGTCGACTCTAGCATAGTTTAACGCTTTCGGTACGCTTTTGAGTCGACTCCTGCAGAAGGGCGAGGCGACTCGATCAAAAAAACAACAATTCTACTTCGTGCTCGTGTCGACTCAAGATTCTGCATGAGTCGACTCAAGATTTTGCATTAGTCGACTCGAGATTCTGCTTGAGTCAACTCGAGATTTTGCTTAAGTCAACTCAAGAATTACAAATTTTCTAGGTTAAATCTTAAAATTTTCATCTTTATTTCGTTTCAAGTCCGATTTGAGTGCCATTTATACCGTCAAACTTCTAAAATTGAGCTCTTCAAGTTGGCAAGGTCTTTTTCTAATAACATTATATAAAAATATCAATTTAAATGAATAACAATAATTTAGTCTATAAATTAATTAAAAAATTATATGTTTAGGAGCAAAATGGAAAAAGACTTCGAGGCCATTTGCTATTTGTGCTAAGAAAAAATTAGAAGAAAAAAAAATAAGAGCAAAATATCATGGTTATGAGTGAAACACGTGTTTTCCAAAAAGCATGCGCTAAGAGTTTTCAAGGGCAAAATGAAGACTTCACCGAGTCAATTAAAACCCACTTTCCATGCCTTAGCCCCTAAGCAATCAAAAATCAAGGGAAAAAGGAGAATTGGCTAGAAAAAGAAAGAGATAAAGAAAGAAAGAAAAGAGAGGAGAGAAGGAGAAGAAGAAGAAGAAGAAGAGAAAGAGAAAGAGAAAGGAAAGTGAGGGAAAAGCTTGGGGCTTGAACTAATCTCCAGGTAAGCTATATCTTTCCTAGACCTTGCATGGTTTTAAATTTTCTTAGACACTTGTAGTGTGAGATGATAGTAGAAATAACTTTATAAGTAGAGAAAAGATAAAAGAAAATTATGTTATATCAGAGGTTAGATCATACATGCATGCATAGTTTTGGAAAAACCTTGCGTTCAGGTGATCCTAATGATTACTGCACCTGTATGATGACATAGGTCAAGAGGGTTATTTTAGGGAGCAGGAATATCACATTTGATTACAAGTTGAAAGAATATTTTGCTAAAGTGAGTAGGTTTCTCATCTAGCAATGAAAAGTTTATTTTGAGCCAGTATAATGATATTAATACCTAGATGTTGTATGTTATGTTAGTAGAGTATTATGTATATTTTAAACTCAAAAAATGATAACCTAATATATGATATTTTGATGCATGAATTTTTAAGCATGAGTCTCAAGCAAAAAGAATAAAGCATGAGTTTTATGCGTAGATTCTAGATGCATACATGGCATATTTGCATGATAATTTGTTAAAAAGAATATGTTTTGGATGCATGTATCATACAGAGCATTCGGGCAGCTATGGAACTGATCACCCTTTAGACTGTGCCATAGCATGAGCATTGTACACTACTATTGAGCTGGCACCTTCTTGTGATTCGATCATACAATGAACTCCAAGAACAACGATGAGTGCATACTAGATCAGGCGCAGTGGGGCAGGTTATAAGTAGCCCAAGAGGCATGAATCGTAGCTCATAGAGCTGGTTATTATATAACCAATGGAGGCAGAGAGAAAACTCGAGGTTCCAAGGTTAACGAACAAAGCACTTTGCCAGGTGAACCGCACAGATAAGGAGTGCTATTTGTGCAGGGATTCTATTGCCAGTCACGCACCCAAAGAGAGTACACTTATAGGAGAACGACTGTAGGATGGTACCTCGGAAGCATTATACACATACATCATGAGATTTAAAAGCTTCCATCTGGATTTAAAAAGAAATGCCAATGAGCAACTCTTGAAAAGCTTGTATTGTGATTTAAAAAGGGCTAATGGGCCAAGTATTTATCCCAGTGGGGATAATTTATATGAGATGCCAGTGGGCAAATTAGATTCCAATGGGAATCAAAGAAATGAGAAAAATAAAGCTGAGCTGCATAAAAGAGATTTTCATGGTTTATAAAGAAATACATTATTCATGGATTCTCATATAAAAGAGTTATTTTTCGATAGAAAAAGTTATTCATAGAGTATTTCAGTACTGGTATATTATTGCAAGCATAAGCTAGCTTACAAGTTATCTTTTATTATTGCAAAAAGAGGTTTATGTATACAATTATGGAGATGTTTCCTAGTAGAAAAGATACTTATATGATATTTTAGTTAAAGATGCATATTATTTGAAGAATAAGCTACGTTTTATGTTTTCTGTTATCATGTCCAATTGTGCATTTCATGTTTACTCGTGCTATGTATTCTTATTTTATTTGATATGGTGTTGTGATTCTATATTTTTTATGGTTAGATGGTTATCCAATTACGGGGACTTAGGTTTCATCCCTCTATGATTGATATTTACTTTCAGATCAGTGAGCCCATCTGGCAGGATCAAAGGATTAGCAGAACCGGACCCTTAACTGGTAAAGCTTGCTTGAAGGCAAGAGTGTATAATGATAGCTTTGTATATTAAGTTTGTATGGGGTGACTTTTATGTTTATGTATATGTATATATACAGTGAGGTGTGGTAATGTATTAGACTTATTTGAATATGAATGAAAGACTTGTGTTTTGAAGAAAATTATGAGTATAATGTATGTACTTACGAGGTTGTTGTCGATTGTGAATGTGATCTTATAAACTGTCTGTGGATGTCACAAAAAAATATTATCTAAGCAGGATGATGTAAAAATATTGATTTGAGTGATGTGCATGTATAATTGAGCAAATGATAAAAAGTTTTTATCAGGATACAATTTTTGAGTGTTTGCTACTTGTGATAATCTGTTGGAGTTTCCTAGGTCTTTATGGAGTACTACATAAAGCTAGTAGAACTCTATTCGATTACCACAGGTATGTAGAGTTTGTTGTCGATGGCCCTGGAGGATGGGGGTGTCGACACATTAAGCCCACGATCAAAAATAAGAAGGAAAAGTCTTTGTACATCGCTTTCGATATAGCGTGATTTGCACCTGACGTAATGATTCATTCGTGCATGGGTCTGCATCGAGAACTTGCCCATGAGTTTTACATTACTGATGCATAGGTCTGCATACAAATAATCATCATGCCCGATGCAGATCATGTTGCACCAAAGTGATGTATAAAGACTTTTCTGAATAAGAATAGCCATTAGCCAATGATGCTGAAGAAGTTTTCGTACAATGGCAACCCTTGCGCTCTCTCACTAACTTATTGCCCTCGCTTTATTCCTTCTAACCCGTTCTCTCCTAGTAATGGCTCGAACCTATACTAACCTGACGTGGGGCACCAAACTGACCCCCAACCGCCCAACCAACTCTTGGCCCTCACCCTTCGGCGACTTCGATCGTCTTCGGCTTTCGAAGCGTCGACTCCAACGACTCCCTATTCATCCTTGCCATGTGGTTCAACTCCACCTCTCCACGGAGCATCGTCTGGTTCGCCAACGGCGACACCCCAGTGCAGGCTGGGTCCAAGCTCGAGCTCACCTCCAATGGCCAGCTCTCCCTCGACACCCTCCTACCAGGCCAAGTTCTGACCCTGGGGCTCAGCCACTCCTTCCGGCTCTTGGAATCCAACTTCTCCAGAGGCCGATTCGCTCTCGTGGCGCAGACCGATGGCAACCTGGTGCTCTACCCTGTGGCGCTGCCGACCAAAATCTACTACAAAGCTTACTGGGTCACCGACAACATGGGCTCCGGCAATGACTCCCACCTTGTCTTTGACAAGTCCGACGATTTTAACTACATTCTAACCAACAGTAAATAATCAGATAAAAGTAGCTTCCACCAAAACCTTCTCAATCGAAGATTTCTACCGAAGGGCGTTGTAGGATATTTTTAATATTTTTATTAATATCGATTGTAACCAAATAAGAAATATGATTCATGATATTTCATAAAATTGGTGCATCATATTTCATTAATATTGGTTGCAATCAAAAATGAAAGTTGTTGCTGCCAAATCACTTGTGACGGACATCGGGTGAACTGAGATCTTCATAGGCCTTCGAGAATACAAAGGGGTCACCGTCTTCCGTCTTCCTTCGAGAGTCTGCAAAAAGTCCCGGACCGGTAGTTCTGACGGGTACCCTTCGACGCCCAAGTCAGCGGGTTGCAGAACAAGAATGCTTATGAGTAAAGCTTGAAAAGAGAAGCCAGTCCCCCTGCCTTGAGCTGGGGTCCTCTTCTTATACCTCACTCGGGGAGGTCACGTTTACCTCTCCTTAGAATCGTCGAATCTCCTTTGCTGGGATGAGGTCCCCCGAACGGTAAGTGAGTGAGCCGTTGCTGAATGGGTGTCGCGTATGCCGGTAACTGCGGGGCGCACTAGTACATGCCCGTGATTTCAACGAGCGAAATACACGGTAACGGATTTCTCAATCTCGGGGTCCGTTACCTGAAGTGGGTTTCGGTGTACTTTGGAAAACAAGGCACCAAGTTAGTTAGAGACGGAGCTAGAGACCAGAGCCGTAGGCTGGAGCTGACGCTGGAGGCCGAAGCCGGAGGCTGGAGCCGACGCTGGAGGCCGGAGCCAAAGGCCGGAGCCGGAGGCTGGAGCCGACGCTGGAGGCCGGAGGCTAGAGCCGACGCTGGAGGCCGAAGCCAAAAGCCGGAGTCGGAGGCTGGAGCCGACGCAGGAGGCCGAAGCCAAAGGTCGGAGCCAGAGGACAAAGCCAACACGGGAGGCCGGAGCCAAAGGCTAGAGCCGACGCTGGAGGCCAAAGCCAAAGGCCGGAGCCAAGGGCCGGGGCCGGAGGCTGGGGCCGACGATGGAGGCTGTAGCCAAGGGCGGAGACAGGAATTTTAACATCCCGAAAATGAGCTATCACATCATTGATTCCGAAAATTGTGCAGGATGTTAAGACGCCGCCCAGAGGAGACGATCAGCCGTATCAGATGCCCCCCGCCCCTGAGATGGGTGGGCGCACAGTCACCAACGAAAGGGGTATTAATATCCACCAGGCGGCTAATCTTCGTGCTATCATTTCATCCGCTCAGGCTATTGGGATTGGGGAAGATTTTTCTCGGGCGAGGAATTGTAAAAAGATGAGCGTCATCATTGCGGTAAGGACACCGCCACCTTTTTCATTGGTGGTATTTTTCACGTTTCTCCCGCCGATGGGCTACCAAAACGGCTTCCAGTGGAAAGCAGGCACATGGCCAGATCTGACAACCACGGGATGATTTGAAATGGGGTTATAAAAGGGAAAGATCGTCCTTATCCTCCAGTCCCACCTTCTCTTACGTTACAACCGCCTACCTTGAATCCGCAAGCGTCCGTCTACCTCCTGTTTCCTTTCCACTTCTCGTGCTCCTTCAGTCTCGGTTCGAGCTTTTCAGGTTAGTTCCCATGGCTTCTTCGCCTTCCTGTTCTATTTTCGATTCTGGGGGTCATTCCCCCATTCCTTCGTAACCTTCTGTTTCCTTACCTAGTCATTGGACCACCCCGTCTTCTGACCACTTTTTTTCGGAACGGCGGCGGTCGGCTAGACACCCCGTAACCGGGGGTCGACCGGCCATCGGACGAACCTCCCCCCCGCCGTCCGGCAGCCGCTGGTCCCTCTAGCATTGTCAAGGAGTCCCCCGAGTGGATGGCCTCTACTATGTCCGCTCAAGACATAGTGAACCTAGGAGCCATATATAATTTCCCACCAAACCTACGTCTGTCCTACCCTGCTCCTAATGATAGGGTAACCTCTTCTTATCCTGGAAGGGTTGCCTTGTACGGAGCCTTCTTTAAGGCAGGACTTCGATTACCCATTCACCCTTCCATCCTCAACCTTCTAGATAGATATTCTTTAACATCCTCCCAATTAGTCCCTAATTCCATCCGAACCATCGTTGGTTTCTAATTCTCTATCATCTGCAAGGTATAGAGGCTAGCATCTCCTTATTCCGCAGTTTCTATACCCTCCGCAAGCAAGCGGGTTGGTGGTCCTTCACCCCTAGACCCACTAGGATCCTTAAGTTGTATCTTTCCACCTCTATCAAAGGGTGGAAAAATAAGTTCTTTCTGCCAATGTTGAGGGGGTGAGCGGAAGCTGGGGAACACCAAATACTGATGCCAATAGGGATTCTTCCATTCTCCCGAGGGACCGAATGGCATTTGGGTAGCTTCTAACTGTCGATATTCCTCGGTGTAATCAGCTTCTGACCGACGAAAAACCTCCGCATCGCCGGCCTTATTCCATCCAGTGGTGAGCATTTGATTACTCACCTCTTTCCCCTCTTCTTCTGTTTCTTGCGTTCTTTTTTTTTTAAATCCTTTCCTGTTCTTTGATATAGGGATGACGTCATCACTTTGTGAGATCAGGCAAGCTGCCACCAGGAAGAGGAAGGCAAAGGGGAATGGGGCCCCCGCGAGAGGAGGGCCATCGCCAAGATTCCCAGGAGGGCCGACGCTGGAAAGGCCAATGCCAGAGGGGCTGAGACTATGGAGCCCTTGCGTAGGCATGAGGCGGTGGGAGCCCAAGCCGACGAGCCCGTAAAGAATGACGCGATAAGGGCTGAGGCCAGCGATGAAGTTGGTCGGAGCAAGTCAAGGGGGAACGATTTGCCTTCACCAGTACCGGCTCCCCCTTCGGTTATTCTACTCGATCCCTCTCCGGAGCGAGTTGCAAAAACATCATCGCCCCCATCCGAAGCCGTCAAAACAGAGCTGGCCCACTCAACTACAAGATCGACTCCAACAGCTGTCATACCTCCCAAAGGGGCAACAGCCGAGGTGCCTCCTCCAGCAAAGGTGCCGGAGGTGGCAGAGTCGGAGGCAGAGACCTCCCATGCGGCCCCCACGTCAGCAGAAGGGAAGGGCATCGATCCTTCCTTCCAACCGATTTTGGTGAACTACAGTCGCTGGGCCAAGCAAGCACTGAACGAGGCATCCGTGTCCAAGGTGCAGGAGTTTCTCCGACACCAGGGGAGGGCTACCTTCTTCTGAGAGGCGTCTGTGGTGCACCTTTGGGTAAGCTTTGCTCTATTATCAACCAATTTCATCATCGTTTTTTTTAGATTGTTTTCTTTGTCTAATCTAGACACTTTATCCAAGCGTTGAATTCGATGATTGCTATGAGGGACATTTGGGCCCTGGGCGATGCTGCTCTCGATCAATCGCTGGAGGAGATGCAAGCACTCAGGGCTAGGGCAGAGAGGGCAGAAATGGCTTTGGAGGATACCCGAGCAGAGACTGCTCAGGTGCTTAAGGGTGAAGCCGAAGCCCTCCAGCTAAGAGCTGAGAAAGCAGAAGAGGCGTCGGAAATCGCCCAACGCCAGGCGGCCAATGAGCTAGATAATGCTCAAGTGGCCGAAGAAAAACAAAGGATAGCGGAGGAGAAATTGGAGGTGGCAGAGTTGGAAGTGTATATGTTGAAGAACAAATTGCACTCCGCCACCATTGAAATAGGGGTGGCTGAAGAGAGGGCTAAGAATGCAGAGGAGATCGCTCGTCAGTCCGATACCAAGATCGCCGATTTGAAGATGGCGGTGATCAAAGTTGAGAAGAAGGCCGTCGAGGCTGAGAGAAAGGCTACGGAGGCCGAGGAGAAGGTTGCTGAAGTTGACCAAAGAGCCTCCAAGGCGGAGAGGAGAGCCACAGAAGCCGTAGAGAACTTTAGGAAGTCTAGCGTCTTTAGTAGAGAATTGGCCGAATCGATGGCGTTTGCATACGAGGGCGGCTTCTAGGATTGCAAGGAAAAGATCCAAAAACTCTACGGTCTCGATGGGATTGAGGGGCTGGAGCCAGAAGAAGTCCCCGAAGATGACAACTTAGCTCCAAGTGATCCTTAGTCTCTTTCACTTTGATTGTAATGCTTCAAGTCCGATTTAAATCGGCGATTTTGTAAATTTTGGCTATTAATGAATCTTTTGATCCGTAACGCTTGTATCTTGGATCATAATTGGGTCTACTAGTGTGTGAATTGGCGCAAACCAAAACATATGGCCGAAAAATTATAACACAATTTCTTTTTGAGGGACTGATGCTGGATCAGTCTCAGTTGCAGACACGAAGGTCAGAACAATACATAGTGTAGGACTGCATCTGTGCCGACGCAAAATCGTTAAAGGCCAACACGAGGTTGAATAGGATGCCGACGCGGAGCCGAGCATTGAGTTCCGATGCGGAGCCAGACTTTAAGTACCAACGCGGAGCCGGGCTTAGATGCCGATGCGGAGCCATGCTCAGGTGCCGACATGGAGTCGAGCTTAAGTGCCGGCGAGGAGCCAGGTTTTAAGTGTCGACGCAGAGCCGGGATTTAAGTGCCGACGCGGAGCCGGGCTTAGGTGCCGATGCGGAGCTGGGCTTTAAGTGCCGACGCAGAGCCGGGCTTTAAGAGCCGATGCGGAGCCAGGCTTTAGGTGCCAACGCGGAGCCGGGCTTTAGGTGCCGACGCGGAGCCAGGCTTTAAGTGCCGACGTGGAGCCATCGGCACTTAGGTGCTGATGCAGAGTCGGGCTTAAGTGCCGGCGAGCCGGGTTTTAAGTACCGACGCAGAGCCGGGCTTTAAGTGCCGACGCGGAGCTAGGCTTAGGTGCCGATGTGGAGCCAGGCTTAGGTGCCAACGTGGAGCCGGGCTTTAGGTGCCAACGCGGAGCCAGGCTTAGGTGCCGACGCGGAGTCGGGCTTAAGTGTCGGCAAGGAGCCGGGTTTTAAGTGCCGACGCAGAGCCGAGCTTTAGGTGCCGACGCGGAGCCAGGCTTAGGTGCCGACGCGGAGCCGAGCTTTAGGTGCCGATGCGAAGCCGCTTTAAGTATGATCACTCGAAAATGAAGCAATGAGAATACTTTGGATAAACCTTTAATAAGAAAGTTCAAATTGATGGAGCTTAGCACATTACTGATAGTACCATCGCAGGTTGTCTGCGTTCCAAGTGCGGGGGAGAGGTTTCCCGTCTAGCCCCTCAACTTTGTATGCCCCATGATGAAGCACTTCCGTGACACGAAATGGTCCCTCCCATTTTGGTGCTAGCTTAACTCCTTCCGTTGGCTTTGATATTTCAACTCGTCACAGGATGAGGTCCCCAGGGCGGAATGTCTTGGACCATACTCGAGCATTGTAGTATCTAGCCACTCGCTGATGGAAAGCCGCCATGCGGAGTCGCGCTTGGTCTCGCAATTCTTCCACTAGGTCTAGATCGGCCCGCATGTGACTTGGGTTGCTCTCTTCGTGGTATAACTCTATCCAAGGACTGGTGACACCTACCTCCACTGGAATGACGGCCTCGGTCCCAAAAACCAGGCTGAAAGGGGTTTCCCCAGTGGGGGCTCGGGCGTCGTGTGATAGGCCCACAATACACTGGGAAGCTCCTCTACCCAACGTCCCTTGCAGCCGTCCAGCCGAGACTTCAGTCCTTGGAGGATAATTCGGTTGGTCACTTCGGCTGCCCGTTGGTTGGGGATGTCCGACGGAAGTAAATCTTTGACGAATCCCAGCTCGGAGCAGAACTCCCGAAAAGGTGCATTGTCAAACTGACGGCCATTATCGGTGACCAGCGTGCGTGGCAAGCCCGAACCGACATATGATTGACTTCCAGAAAAAAGATCTTACTTTGCTCTCGGTAATCTTGGCCAAAGCCTCAGCTTCGACCCACTTGGTGAAGTGGTCCACCGCCACCAAGAGGAACTTTCGCTGCCCGGAAGCCGGGGGAAATGGACCCAAGATATCCATGCCCCACTGGGCAAAGGGCCAAGGCGCCAGTCACGGGGGTCAGGTTAGACGTCGGTTGTCGCTGGATATTGGCATGACGTTGGCAATATCACACTTCTTGACAAGCTCGGCCGCGTCCTCCTTCATCGTCAGCCAGAAGTACCCTTGGCGCAGAGGCTTGTAAGCCAGGGCTCTGCCCCCCAGATGACTTCCACATATGCCTTCATGGATCTCCCTAAGGATATAATCCGACTTCTGTAGGGTCCTACACACCTAAGGACCGGATATGAGAAGGATCTTCGATAAAGCTTCCCGTCCATCATAAAAAACTTCGGGGCCCTTCGCTTAAGCTGTTTGGCCTCCGCCGGGTCCCCGGGAGGGTACCGTCGGTTAAGTATTGGATGTAGGCATCCATCCAGGAAGGCTCCTGCTCCACTGGTACACTTCTCTCGTCTCAATGCTGGGGTTTAGGTGCTCCACGTATGTCCTCCCTAACGTCCCATCGCGAAGTGGCCAAGCGGGACAAGGCGTCAGCTCTGGCATTCTCTCCTCGAGGATATAGCTGAACGGAAGTAAGAAAGAATGAAGCTTGGGACTGCACCTTGCTCAAGTAACGGGACATGACCGGGTCCCTAGCCTCGTATTCACCAGTAACTTGGCCAGCGAAATGAGGAGTCGGTAAAGGCCCTCAAGCGCTTCCCCCGAGCTCTCGGGCTAGTCTCAATCCCGCAGTAGGGCTTCATACTCGCCTGATTATTGGTGGCTGGAAAGAGGAAGCGGAGTGCACACTCGGTTACAACTCCTCCGAGTTGGCAAGGATGAGGCCCGCTCCGCTCCCTTGAGAATTTGATGCCCCGTGCACATGAAGGATCCATTCATCATCCCTAGTTCCGGGAATCGAAAGGTTTGCAGAGGCCTCTTCGGGTTGCTCCCCACCCCAGGAACATTCGACCAAAAAATCGCCAACACCTGGGACTTCATGGCTGACCGGGGGCGGATGGACAGATCGAACTCGCCCACTTGAGGCCCACTTAGCCAGCCGGCCGGAAGTGTCGGGGCGAGACAGGATAGCTCGCAGGGGCTGATCCGTAAGCACCACGATGGGATGAGCTTGAAAATAAGGCCGGAGGCGCTGGTAGAGACATCAACGCGAAGATAATCTTCTCAATCTTTGAGTACCTGGTCTCCGCATCATGGAGCACCTTGCTTGTGTAGTACACCTGCTTTTGCATGCTGTTGGTGTCCACGCAGACCAGCACGGAACTAACGGCCTCGAGAGAAGCCGCGAAGTATAGAAGGAGTTCTCCCCCCGTCAGCTTGGACAGCAATGGCGGGGTGGATAGGAATTCCTTCAACCCCTCGAAGGCCTTCTGACACTCTTTCGTCCATTCAAATCCATTGGCCTTGCGGAGCGCCTTGAAGAAAGGTAGGCACCTCTTAGCGGACTTGACAGAAAACGGCTCAAGGCCGCCACCCTCCCCGTCAGGCGCTGCACTTCCTTCTTGTTGGTGGGAGACCTCATGTCCAAAATGACTTAAACTTTATCGGGGTTTACTTCGATCCCGCCGGGTTACCATGAAACCCAAGAACTTTTCGGCTGTTACCCCAAAGGCACATTTGCGTGGGTTCAGCTTCATCTGGTACCGGCGAAGGTTGTCGAAAGTCTCCGTTAGGTCGGCGATATGGCTGGTGGCATGGACACTTTTCGTCAGCATGTCATCCACGTACACCTCCATGTTGCGTCCTATCTGGTCTTCGAAGACTTTGTTCATTAGCCTTTGGTAAGTGGCCCCCGCGTTTTTTAGCCCGAAGGCATTACCTTGTAGCAGTACAACCCTTCTCAGTTATGAAGGAGGTAGCTTCTTCATCCACCGGGTTCATCCTGATTTGGTTGTACCCGAGAACGCATCCATGAAACTAAGGGTCCTCATGCCCGGATGTGGCATCCACCAGTTGATCAATCCGAGGCAAAGGGAAAGCTGTCCTTAGGGCATGCTTGTTGAGGTCGGTAAAGTCCACGCACATCCTCCAGCTTCCACTGGTCTTCCAGACCATCACCACATTGGCCAACCATTCGGGGTAATGAACCTCCCGAATGTGGCCAGCCACCAGTTTACGCACTTTCTAATCGATAGCTCTCTGTCGGTCCGGAGCAAACTCCTTTTCTTCTGCCTGAACTGGCCGGCACTCTGGCCTGAGGTTGAGTCGATGGGTGATCACCTCCTCAGGGACGCCTGGCATGTCTGATGATGACCATGCAAAGATGTCAGCATTGACACGCAGGAAGGTGAAGAGTCGATCGCGCCTCTCTCGGAAGCAGCGCTCCAACCTGGACGGTCCTTGTCGGGTCCTCCCCTAAGGGGAGGGTCAGGAGGTGCTCGGCTGGCTCTCCCCTCCTTCCCAACTCTCGGTGGTCAAGCAGCTCAAAGGTTTTCGTCGACGCGGCCTCCAGTAGACTGGGAGATAAGTGGCAGCAAAGCGGTGGCAGGCTTTGCTCTCCCTTCATTTTTTCGACTCCTTCGTCGGTGGGGAACCTTACCAATAATCTCTTGGTGGAGATGGCGGTATCCAGCAAATTCAAGCCCGGCCTTCCCAAGATAGCGTTGTAAGCCAACGGGACCCACCACCAAGAAATTTATGACTACCGTACTTTGATGTGGAGGAGTTCCTGCCATGACAGGAAGGGTGATTTCTCCTTCAATATTTACTGAGTCCCCAGTAAAACCCATTAAAGGCGTGGTGATGGGTCGAAGGGAAGAATTTGACAGGTTCATTCGAACAAAGGCCTCGTAGCTCAAAACATCCATCAAACTTTCACTATCAACTAAAATTCTCTTTACAGGGTGTTTGGCTATGGTCATGGACACGACAATGATGTCGTCATGCTTATTAACTACCCCTTCTAAATCCTTTCTAAAGAAAGGAATTACAGAGTCTACCCCCTCTCGCTGTCTTTTCGAGCTGCTACCTGCTCCCCAGAAAATCATAACTATGGTTTTTTCCGTAAGGGCATTGTCGACATTTGTTGGAGGTGCCGAAGGTGCCGATGAACCCCGAGCAGGAAGGTTTCCCCTTCGAACGAACTTGCCCAAGTGACCCTGCTGGACAAGCTCTTCAATGACCTTCTTCAAGTGGCAGCAGTCCTCAGTATCATGACCATAGTCTCGGTGGTACCGACAGTAAAGCTCCCTACTACGGGGGGCCCCTGACTTCATAGGAGGTGGACGTCTGTTGGCCCAGATGGCAACCCAAGAGGGGGGGGTGAATTGAGTTCTTAAAAATTTAAGACTTTTTAGAAAATTTAAACTGATTTGCTCAAGATGTGCAAGTGAGTGAAATTAACTAATAAGCAATGCACAAGCAATTAATAACGAGAGATAGAGAGAGAAAATATATCACGGCAAACACAAGATAATTTTATAGTGGTTCGGTGCAACCAACACCTACGTCCACTCCTAAGATTCACTTGGGTCCACACTATAATCTCTCTAGATTACAGCCGAGTTGTTTTCCAAGCTCACAACTCAAACTTGTTGTTTTACCGGGTGCACAACGAACCCAGCTGGTTTTACTCGGGCTTACCAGCACAAAACCCTACACGTTACACGGGCTCACAACTAACCCAAGCTTAAACAGCTTAACCCGAGGTAACTACCTCCTCTAGTTCAATCCCCAGATTGAACTAGGAAAATAAGATGAGTATTGTGTTGTGAATACAAAGCTCCTCAATGAGCAAATATACAAATTTAAGAATAAGGTTTAGAAAAGCCTGATTTGTAGATAGGTTGGCTTTTGATTTTCTTCTTTTCTTTTTCTTCTTCTCCTTGCTGGATTGAATCAAGCCTCAGCTCCAATTCTTCGTGGTTGAAGCAGTTGAGAAGGGATGAAAAGCAAGAACCGAATCTACTTTCTCCAAGTTGGGAAATCCTCCAAGACTTTGATTTTGAACGCTTTGGATTCCTCTTGAGCCTTTTGGAGTGGAGTGGATTTGAGCTAGAAGGTTTTTTCTTTCAAGATTCAAGCTCACGGATTTTTGAAATGGGATTTGTCTATCTCAGATTTTCTCTTTGTTTTTCGGATTTTCTTTTCTCTCTTCTTCTTCTTTTTGAACAATAGACTTCCCTTTTTATAGATTTCTTTTACACCTCTTTTGGAATAAAACTATCCGTTGGAGTGTACCTTCTATCAAAATATATCCGTTAGAAATGAGTAAAAATAGAAAAGTTACCGTTAGAGCTGATCTGGCAACTTCGTTTTTCGTTCCAGGTGGGTTGGAGTCGACTCTAACTTTTCTGGAGTCGGCTCTAGCTCGAGGCGATTCAAACTGACTTTTCCGGAGTCGTCTCTGGCTTTTCTGGGGTCGACAAGATGCTTTTCCGGAGTCGACTCTAACTTACCCGGAGTCGACTCTAGGTTGGAGCCAGAAAAATCGACTTTCTGCTCCGTCTGTGAGAGTCGACTCTCACAGTCTCGGAGTCGACTCTAATGGCCGTGCCAGTTCCGGAGTCGGCTCTGTGATTCTCGGAGTCGACTCTAATGTCTGCATTTCTTACCTAGACATTAGATTCGATCCAGAACACATTGTAACACTTGATTTTGATCTTTCAAAAGTCTTATTGGCTGAAACACTAAATCAAAATCATTAGAGCCTTCAAAAATTATACTCACATAGTTTTGTTAATCATCAAAATCATCAATTGGGTCATCAATCTCCCCCTTTTTGATGATAACAAAAATTTTGAGTATATGCAATCAATCATTCAATCAAATTAAGGATTATAGTCAATTTAACTTTAACCTCTTGAAATTAAGGTTTTGATGCCAATGTTCAATGTAAACTTTTAAAATTGTATTGAATTGAATTAAACTTTGTGCATAAGATAGTAAATGAGCTTTTTGTTAAGCTCCCCCTGCATTGAGTAGCTCTTCTATATATAAGCATCAAATTTGTAACAGATTAATCATTTCAATTCATTATTGCATAACAGTTAATTCTCCCCCTTTCTTTCTTTCTTTATGCATATATAATCTTTTCTTTCTTTGCATATACACAACTATCTCTCCCCCTTTTTTGTTATAAGCAATAAGGAGAGTAAAGAAAATTTATAACTCAATAAAGCATAGGAGTCCAATCAATCAAAATTTTGAAAAAGAAATTGTATTTCATATGCAAGAACCATTACATCAGTTGATTCATATACATCTCAAAATGAAATACATTGGATAATTATAAACTTCCTAAGTACAAGCTATCAAATTTAAAGACAAGATCAAATGTGCTTGAATACAATTTTCTTTAGATGGCCTATTATCTCCATTACATCATCTTTTTGTGACTTCTTAAAATTTTCAAGACAGGCTTCAATTTGAGAGACTGCAAGGTCAATATCCTTCTTTAATTGACCCGTTGCATGAACATACGATCCAGATCCATCGGCAATGCCTTCCATCCTTTCGAAGATTTTATGAAGCTCAGCTCCAAAGGATTCCACAGAACTGCCTAAGGTAAAGGATAGCATGTCCAGTCTCGAATTTAATTCTTCTTTCAACTGATTAAAGTCTTCTTTCAATTGATTAATTTCATTTGATCTGTGACTGTCATACTCAGCAAGTAGGCTTCTTAACTGATCAAGTTGTTCATTAGAAAATCCTCCAGAATTTGTTATAGGTTGATGTGGAGGTGATGGAATAGAACTCGGTCCGGCCTCCGAAGGTCCAGTAGATGAAGGTCCCGCAAAAGATGAATCAGGGACTGATGGTCCCGCAGCAGATGGTCCTGGGATGTCTTCTAGCCTGGTTCCCTCTGCACCATCCCTATCTGTTCTTTCCTCTCTCCTCATCCAAACACCATTGACTTTCTTAAATCCCATTCTGTGAATAGTAGAAATGCTGTAATAATCAGTGTGTCTCAGTTTTCTTAATGGTTCATTTTCCATGATGAGCACACCCTGGCTTCTAAAAACTAATGTCAGAATCATTCCGTAGGGTAGAGTTGATCTTTTCTTAGTGGCTGCCTCTGCCATGTATCCTATCATCATGCCAGCTAAATTGACTGGCCTTCCAGTTATTATGCAGTCCATCATCAGAACGTCTCGCTCCGAGACATACTCAAATCTCCCTATTTTCGGAAACAAGATTCTACCACAAATATTATGCAATAATCTGAGTTCTAGGTTTAACTGATTTGCAAAAATCTCTTCGAACTCAGTCACCTCTCTTCCTAGCATTCTTGATAGTGCACCACTTCTGTCATTGAGTTGACATTCCAATAAACCAACAGTGGGCATTTCTAATAGGGTTCCAAGAATTTCAGTAGTTACCATAACCCTAGTTCCTCTTACTGTGCTTACTAAACCTCCTTCTCCTCTGCTTAATCCATTATAAAACTCTCTTACCAATGCTGGATATGTGGGCAAATCTAGCGAGCACACTTTCTCCCATCCCATATCCTTTAAATTTCTTCCAATTGAAAAGCCCTCCGATTCAAATAAATCAAAATTAACTTTCCTCCCAGTTGTAATGGTCTTACCAGCTAGTTGATCAACCTTAGGAGATGAGGGTGAAGGTGGAGAATCCTCTTGAGTGGCCGAAGAGGAAGAAGGCGATGGTTGCCTTCGAACCGTGCGTCTTCTCGTTGGAACGGAAGCTCCAGCGACGAATCCACGCCTCTTTGGTGCCATTGAGAGGATTGGAAGATTAATCAGGGGTATTGAGTGGATTTGAGGAAGTTGGAAAGGTTTTGGAGCTCTTAGGAATGATTTAGGAAAACGATTGAAACGAATGGGGGTCGACTCCGCCTTTTATTTTTGACCTAACTCGACTTAGAGTCGACTCCCGAAAACTGGGTGTCGGCTCCGAGCCAGAAAGTCTGTCAGCGCTCGTATTAGAGTCGGCTCCACGAAAGCCAGAGTCGGCTCTAATCACTTAGACAGAAAATCAAAAACTCAGGTGTNGTTTGGTTAGGATTTGAGAAGTTAAAATGATGAGGTGTCGACTCTGCCCTAATAAATCAATTTTGGAATCCCAGGTGTCGACTCCCGCAAAGTCGGGTGTCGACTCCAAATCGCTAACACAGTCAGCGCACGAACTGGAGTCGGCTCCACTTATACGGGTGTCGGCTCCAAGGTCAGGACCGAGAGCGACACAGTCAGAGGTGTCGACTCCTCATTCTGAGGTGTCGACTCCAAAGAGTTTCAGAAAAAAATAGTTGAGATTCAAATGACTGAAACTTGTCAAAAAGTTCAATAAAAATTTCAAAAAATCTTTGAAATATCAAGGATCAAATAGCTCAAATGACTAGATAATTTGTCCTTAAAATTGTGAATAGGATTTTCAAGAAATTTATAGAAATCTAGATTCTCATTCCTTAGGGTTTCAAAAACTATTCCAAAGGATCACAAACTCCTAATTCTCCTCTAAGATAACAAAATCTTTCTTCACTTAAGGGTTTTGTTAATATATCTGCAAGTTGTTCTTCAGTATTCACATAATCAAGACAAATTTCATTATTGGCTACATGTTCTCTTATAAAGTGATATCGTATTTCAATGTGCTTTGTTCTTGAATGTTGAATTGGATTTTTAGTAAGATTTATTGCACTTGTATTATCACATCTTATGGGTGTCTTATCAAGTGTGATACCATAGTCTTCAAGTTGTCTCTTAATCCATAGGATTTGAGCACAGCAACTTCCAGCTGCAACATATTCTGCTTCCGCAGTAGATAATGCAACCGAATTTTGCTTTTTGCTAAACCATGAGATTAAGTTACTTCCTAAAAATTGGCATGCACCACTTGTGCTTTTTCTATCTAACTTGCATCCGGCATAATCAGAATCTGAGTATGCAATTAGATTTAATGTGGAATCTCTAGAATACCATAAACCTACATTTTTTGTTCCACTTAAGTATCTTAGTATTCTTTTAACAGCTATTAAGTGTGATTCTTTAGGTTCTGATTGAAATCTAGCACATAGACATACAGAAAACATAATATCTGGTCTACTTGCTGTTAAATAAAGAAGGGATCCGATTATACCTCGATAATACTTCTGATCAACCTTTTTACCTTCTTCATCTTTGTCCAGCTTGCATGAAGGACTCATTGGTGTTCCGAGGGGTTTAATTGATTCCATACCAAATTTCTTTAGAATTCTCTTGTGTACTTTGTTTGGTTGATAAAGATACCCTCTTTGCTTTGTTTGATTTGGAGTCCAAGGAAGAAGTTGAGTTCTCCCATCATGCTCATCTCGAATTCTCCCTGCATTAACTTAGCAAATTCTTGACATAGAGAATCGTTAGTAGCACCAAAAACAATGTCATCAACATATATTTGTACTACAAGTAAATCTTTATTTTTCTTTTCAAAAATAATGTTTTATCAACATTTCCTCTTGTGAAATCATTTTCAATTAAGAATTTACTTAACCTATCATACCAAGCTCTAGGTGCTTGTTTCAAACCATATAATGCTTTGTGTAATTTAAAAACGTGATTTGTAAATTCGTGATCTATAAAACCAGGTGGTTGTTCTACATAACTTCTTCATTTATAAATCCATTTAAAAATGCGCTTTTAACATCCATTTGAAATAAATTAATGTTCATGTGACATGCAAATGCTAGTAATAGCCTAATAGCTTCTAATCTAGCTACAGGTGCAAAAGTTTCATCAAAATCAATGCCTTCTTCTTGATTATATCCTTTTGCAACTAATCTAGCTTTGTTTCTAATTACTATGCCATTTTCATCAAGTTTATTTCTAAAAACCCATTTTGATCCTATTACTGAATGATTTTTAGGTCTTTCAACTAAAGTCCATACATTATTTCTTGTAAATTGATTTAATTCTTCTTGCATTGCTAACATCCAATTATTATCTTTTTCAGCTTCTTCTATAGTTTTAGGTTCAATTTGTGAAACAAATGCAAGATGATTACTGATATTTCTCATATATGATCTAGTTCTTATTCCTTGAGATGGATCACCTATAATCAATTCCTTGGGATGACTATGGCATATCTCCAGTCTCTTGGAAGATCTATATCATTATGATCAATATTGACATCATCGTCCTTATGAGAATCATCATCTTTAGCTTCTTGTTCATGATCAGAAGATACTTCAATATTAAGTTTTTCAAGATCTTTTTCAATTATGTTTGTATCTTCCTCATCATCAATCTTTTCAGATCCAGTTGCTAAAGATTCATCAAACACTACATGTATGGATTCTTCAACAATTAAGGTTTTCTTGTTAAAGATTCTATAAGCTTTACTAGTTGTTGAATAACCTAGAAAAATTCCTTCATCAGATTTAGCATCAAATTTTCCTAAGTTGTTTTTACCATTATTATGAATGAAACATTTACATCCAAATGCATGAAAGTATTTTATATTTGGTTTTCTTTCATTCCATAATTCATAAGGTGTTTTCTTTAATATTGGTCTTATTAAAGCTCTATTTAAGATGTAACATGCTGTGTTAATAGCTTCCGCCCAAAAATACTTTGGTAGGTTACTTTCGCATAGCATGGTACGGGCCATGTCTTCTAGAGTCCTATTTTTCCTTTCAACTACACCATTTTGTTGTGGAGTCCTAGGGGCTGAAAAATTATGATTAATTCCATTTTCAGTGCAGAAATTTTCAAATAAGTGATTTTCAAATTCTGTTCCATGATCACTTCTTAGAGATACTATGGTAGTGTTTTTCTCATTTGTGACTTTCTTGAAGAATTTCAGGAATATCGAGAAAGTCTCATCTTTGTGAGCTAAAAACATTACCCAAGTATATCTAGAATAATCATCTACAATCACTAGACCATATTTCTTTCCTCCTAGACTTGTGGTTCTAGTTGGTCCAAAAAGATCCATGTGAAGTAGCTCTAAAGCCCTAGAAGTTGAAACAACATTTTTAGATTTAAAGAACTTCTAGTTTGTTTTCCAAATTGACATGCATCACATATTTTGTTATTTTCAAAATCTAGTTTAGGTAATCCTTTAACTAAATCCATTTTAATTAGTTTTGAAATAAGGTGTGTGCTTGCATGACCTAATCTACGATGCCACAACCAACCAATATCATTTATGTTAGCATTGTCAGCAATTAAGGCAATGACTACTTAGATAATTTATCTAAGTCAACTAAGTATACATTGCCATTTCTATAACCAGTAAAAACAATGCTATCATCAATGGAATTAGATACTATGCATATAGAAGATTTAAATGAAACATTAAAGTTTTATCACATAATTGGCTTATACTAATTAAATTGTGCTTTAAACCATTAACATAAAGTACATTATCAATAATATAGATGGAGTTATGCGAACTTTACCAAGGCCCATAATTTGACCTTTACCGTTATCGCCAAACGTCACAACTCCACCTTTCTTTTCTTCCAGGGTGATGAATTCATCTTTGTCACCCGTCATATGTCTTGAGCAGCCACTATCAAGGTACCACTTTTTCTTTGATCTTTTGGCTACAAGACATTCCTGCAACATAATTTAAACTTATGTTTAGGTACCCAAGCTTTCTTGGGTCCTTCATGGTTAGTAGCAAAAAATTGTTCCTTTCGGAACCCATATTTTCTTTGCTTTAATATTTAACTTGTTGTTATTATTTAAATTTTGCATTCAAATGATTTATGTCCCTTTTCATTACATTGAAACAAGTTATATTACTTTTGGTTGGCTTTTAAAAAAATTTTTAAAATTTTTGTTTCCTTAGTGTTATACCCTAAACCTGCTTTGTCAAAAACAGCTTTTTGACTATTAAAATAAATTTAGTTTTTGAGCTTAAGTAAATTTTCAACAATGTCTTTATATTTTTAACATCTTTCTTTAGTTTATCATTTTCATTGAGATTGATTCTTTTTCTTTTAATTAGATTTTTATTTTCAGATTTCAGATTTAATTTCATTATTAAGATTTTCTTTTTCTTTAATGAAAGTTAAATTTTCATTTTTCAAAAACTTATATTTCTTTTTCAAAACTTTGAAATCAATCAACAATTCATTAAAAGCATTCAAACATTCATCAAATGTAAATTCATCATCAAGGGTTTTCGGAACTTACCTCACGTTGTCGTCCGCCATGAAGCATATGTTTGCGACTTCCTTTTGTTCTTCCTTCGGAAGAAGATTCCTCGCTATCACTCCAAGTCGCCACATAAGCTTTTCTTTTTGTTTTCTTCAATCTTAGGACATTCATTCTAAAGTGCCCCGGTTTATTACATTCATAGCATGTCAAGGGGTCTTTCTCTTTGTCCTTGTCCTTATCTTTTTCCTTTTCTCCTTCCACTTAGCTCCAAATTTCTTTTTGTGGAAGGGTTTCTTTCTCCTCATAAATCTCTTAATTTTTTGCTAAGAGAGAGCTCATCATCATCATCATCATCATCATTGCTGCTGCTCTCTTCATCTTTTGCAGCTTTGAGGGCAATCTTTTCTTTTTCAATCCTCCTCATGTGCTGCTTCATAGTCAGCTCATGGGTCATTAGGGATCCTAGAAGCTCCTCTAAGGGTAAAGTATTGAGGTCCTTTGCTTCTTGGATTGCAGTCATCTTTGCTTCCCATGATCTTGGTAGTGACCTAAGAATTTTCGAACAAGTTCAGAGTTAGTATATGTCTTACCAAGACTTTTCAAACCATTTACAATATCAGTGAATCTAGTGTACATGCATGCAATGGTTTCAGATTGTTCCATATAAATAACTCATATTTGTGAACAAGAATATTTATTTTGATTCTTTCACTTGATTGGTACCCTCATGGGTAACCTCTAATCTATCCCAAATCTCCTTTGCGGAATTACATGTGGAGATTCTATTGAAATTCATTAGCGTCTAAGAGCAATATAAGACATTCATGGCTTTAGCGTTAAGCTGTGCCATTTTCCTATCATTATCATTCCAGTCCCTTTCGGGCTTAGGAACAATAGTGCCATCAATAACGTGTGTGGGTGTACTAGGTCCATTAATTATAACACCCCAAATTCATAATCAGAAGCTTGAATGAATATCCTCATTCTAGCTTTCCAATATGAATAGTTTGAGCCATTAAAAAGTGGAGGTCTATTCGTAGAATGACCTTCAGCAAAAGAACCAACTTGTGTTGCCATTTGGATCTTTAGCTCTTGATCGTGTGATCAAAATCTAATGAGCACTTCTGATACCAATTGTTGGCCCAGATGGCAACCCAAGAGGGGGGGGGGTGAATTGGGTTCTTAAAAAATTTAGCCCTTTTTAAAAATAGTTTGCTTGAGATTAATGAAGGCAAATGCAATGCAAATATAAAGTGCAATAATAGAGATAGAGATAGAGACAATAGAACACGGCAAACACAAAGATTTTATAGTGGTTCGGTGTATCCAACACCTACGTCCACTCCCAAGATTCACTTGGGTCCACACTATCTCTAGATTACAGCCGAGTTGTTTTACAAGCTCACAACTCAAACTTGTTGTTTTACCGGGTCACAACGAACCCAGCTGGTTTTCGGGCTCACCAGCACAAAACCCTAACACAAGCTACCAAGCTTGTACCCGAGGTAACTACCTCCACTAGTTCAATCCCCCAGATTGAACTAGGCACAAACAAAAGAATATAGTTTTTCAAATATACAAGCTCCTCAATGAGCAAATAATCAAATAATAAACAAGTTTAGAAAAGCCTGATTTGAAGATGGTTGGCTTTTGAGCTTTTCTTCTTTTCTTCTTTTCTTCTTCTCCTTGCTGGATTGAATCAAGCCTCAGCTCCGATTCTTCACAGTTGAAGCAGTTGAGAAGAGTTGAAAAGCAAGAAACTGAACTTTTCTCCAAGTTGGGAAATCCACTTTTTGATTTGAATGCCTTGGATTCCTCTTGAGCTTTTTGGAGTGGAGTGGATTTGAGCTAGAAGGTTTTCTCTTGGATTCAGGCTCAGGCTTTTCGGATTTTGAAAAATTTTTCTAGATTTTCGTCTTTTTCTTCTCTTTTTTTTTTTTCCCCTTTTATAGATTTCTTCAATCCATTTTTGGGATGAAACTAGCCGTTGGAGTGTACCAAAAATAGAAATTTCCGAGTTTGTTGAGGAGTCAGCTCCGAAAAAGTAAGTGTTGGCTTGCCATCATCAGGTGTCGACTCCCAAATTCTGTAGGTGTCGACTCCAGGATGCTCAAAAAATAAGCATTCTGTCCCCGCATCGGAGTCAGCTCCAGACACTGTAAGTGTCGACTCCGAAACTCTAGGTGTCGGCTCCGGATCGTATCAAAAATCAGATTAAAATTGAATTGGCCATGGGGTCGGCTCCAGACTTTCTAGGTGTCGACTCCAAGCTCTGAAACTTTGAAATCTCTGATTTGTATTTGATTCAAAATTCATTTCTTAATTCCTTTAAATTGATCAAATAAATTTAAGTCCTAAAACACTCATAAAATCCATTAGTAATCAAATAAATATACTCAATTCCTTTATTAATCATCAAAATCAATAAATGGATCAACAAAAATCCATCCCTTGAACATGGAGTTCGGACAATCTCTGTAAGTATTATCAGTAGAGTACGCCCTTTATAGGCTCACCTTATTATGCTTTTTTTTGTCGGCACATGTTTCATAATAAATCACCATACATTATATCGCCAAAAGTTGTGAAAAGAAATAGGTACTGCTTACCAATTCTCGGCACGACCGAGTTACCTGTTTAAACAGGAAATCTCCGAACCTCGGCAGGGCCGAGCAACAAAATCTCCGAACCTCGGCTGGGCCGAGCAATAAAATCTCTGAACCTCGACTGGGCCGAGCAACAAAATCTCCGAACCTCGGCAGGGTCGAGCAACAAAATCTCCGAACCTCGGCTGGGCTGAGTAACAAAATCTCCGAACATCGGCAGGGCCGAGCAACAAAATCTCCGAACCTCGGCTGGGCCAAGCAATAATTCTTCAAACTAAAGTCCCGGCAAAAACCAAAGTACACGAGCCCTGATTAAAGCCGAAGGACTTCTAAATAGTCCCTAGAGCTTCGGCCAATTTGAAAAAAAGCACACTGTGCGAAAGCCATCAACGGACACAAAGAATGCGCCTTCGGTAAACCCTAAAAGGTTCGACAGGCCCTACATGACCGGCCACGAACCCCGAACAAAGTAGGGAAATCCCCCATTTGCTGCTAAAGTCTCTGGACAATGCCGCTATAACCTATCAACCAAACACCTGTCTCAAACGAAGCCATGACTCGGTGCGTAAACCAGTGGAGCCGCCTAGGCTCCCCAACTATTCAAGCAGAAACGAATGGTTCTTCTTTGAACTAAACTACGATCTTGGAAGATAAGAGGTCATCCAAAAAGGTCTTTTCATTGATTATAAAAACAAGTACAAAAAGAGAAAGGGAAAAAACAAAGAAGAAGAAAAAGTAAAAGAGCCCTCACAGGGGCCTACTATCTCCCCTCGGGAGTTGACAAGTCCTCCAAACGCCGGATAGATCGGCGACCCGCTGGTGGAGGGATGCAATCTCTTCCTCCTGCCGACGTGTGACCCGGTGAAGGGCCTCGGTCTCTGTTGACCCAATTGATGATTTTGATGATTAACAAAACTATTTGAGTATAACAATTGAAGGCTCTAATGATTTTGATTAAGTTTTCAGATTATAAGTCTATTGAATGATCAAAATCAGGAGTTAAATCTTGTTCTGGATCGATCTAATGTCTAGGTAAGATTGCAGACATTAGAGTCGACTCCGAGAATCACAGAGCCGACTCCAGTATCTGGCACGGAAGTTAGAGTCGACTCCGAGACTGTTAGAGCCGACTCTCACAGAAAAGACAGAACGTTGATTTTTCTGGCCCCGACTTAGAGTCGACTCCGGGTCTGTTAGAGTCGACTCCAGAAAAGTTTCTTGTCGACCCCAGAAAAGTCAGAGAACTCCAGAATTAACGGATTAAAGTGTTTCGAGTTAGAGCCGACTCCAGAAAAGTTAGAGTCGACTCCAACCCACCTGGAACGAAAAATCAAATTGCCAGATCAGCTCTAACGGTAATATTTCTATTTTACTTTATTTCTAACGGATATATTTTGTTGCAAGGTACACTCCAACGGATAGTTTTCTTCCAAAAATGGTTTGAAAGAAATCTATAAAAAGGGAAGACTATCATTCAAAAAAAAACGAAAAAAAAGAAGAAAAACGGAAATAGAGAAATCCCAATTCAAAAATCCGAAAAAGAGAGAGCCTGAATCTCAAGAGAAAAACCTTCTAGCTCAAATCCACTCCACTCCAAAAAGCTCAAGAGGAATCCAAGGCATTCAAATCAAAGTTTTGGTGGATTTCCAAATTGGAGAAAGAGGATCAGTTTCTTGCTTTTCAATCCTTCTCAACTGCTTCAACTGTGAAGAATCGGAGCTGAGGCTTGATTCAATCTAGCAAGGAGAAGAAGAAAAGAAGAAAAGAAGAAAAGCTCAAAAGCCAACCAACTACAAATCAGGCTTTTCTAAACCTTGTTCATTTACTTGATTATTTGCTCATTGAGGAGCTGTATACTTGAAAAACAATATTTCTTTTGTTTGTGTCTAGTTCAATCTGGGGGATTGAACTAGTGGAGGTAGTCTTACCTCGGTACAAGCTTGGTATAGCTTGTGTTAGGGTTTTTGTGCTGGTGAGCCCGAAAAAACCGGCTGGGTTCGTTGTGATCCCGGAAAAACAACAAGTTTGAGTTGTGAGCTTGTAAAACAACTCGGCTGTAATCAAGGAAGATTATAGTGTGGACCCAAGTGAATCTTGGGAGTGGACGTAGGTGTTGGATACACCGAACCACTATAAAATCTTTGTGTTTGCCGTGTCTCCTTTATCTCTATCTCTATCTCTATCTTATTGATTGTATTTTGTTTTTGCATCTGCATTCACTTTCACTCACACTAAGCAAACAAATATTTCAAAAGGTTTAAATTTTTTTAAAGAACCCAATTCACCCCCCCCCTCTTGGGTTGTCATCTAGGCCAACAATTGGTATCAGAGCTAG
>UESW01002010.1:244867-302672 GCA_900491605.1 Calamus simplicifolius | reverse complement strand
TTTAAAACATTTCAAAAAGTCTTAAAATTTTAAGAACCCAATTCACCCCCTCTCCCTCTTGGGTTGCCATCTGGGCCAACATGGCGGATGTCGGCCTTTGAAGTGCCAACCTCGGGGGCCGGCGCTAGAGCCTGTCGGCCTTTGGCCAGCGATGGATGCTGGCGCTGGAGGCTGACGCCAGAAGCCGACGCTGGAGGCCGACGCTGGAAGCCGACGCTAGAAGCCGACGCTGGAGCCGATGTTGGAGGCCGACGCTGGAAGCCGACGCTGGAGCCGACGTTGGAGTCCGTCGGCCTTTGGCTAGCGCTGGAGGCCGTCTCTGGCGTTAGAGTCTGGGCCTTTGGGACCGTCCAAAAATTTTATTTTCCATGGGGTCAACTGGCCCCATCAAATGCCCCCCACACTCCTTGAGCTTGCGTGCCCCGCATCGGCTAAGCGAAAGGGGTGTAGGACTTTTACCTTGGTACCTTGCGCTGCCTTAGATGGATGTCTGCGTGCCTTTTTTGGCTAGCTGAGGGTGGCCAGTAATCCTCTCCCAACGCGGGGTCTGGGAGCGAACCCCGGGGGGTGACTTGAGAGCTGGGCATCGTCAGGTTCCTTTTGAACCGCCTCAGGGGTGTGAAACCTCTGCAAGGGGCGACTCAGCCAGGTACGGAGCCTTTAGGGTCTTAACCAACTCGGGGGACCACCGTGCCGGAGCCGAGTGGTGTCCCATGGGCCGCGATGCCGGTGAGCTCCTTTCGAACCAGCCTGGGGGTTTGTGTTCCGCCCAAGTGATGACTCAACCGGGTACAGAGCCTTTAGGGTCTTAACCAACTCGGGGGCACCGCCGTGCCGGAGCCGAGTGGTGTCCCATGGGCCGCAATGCCAGTGAGCTCCCTTTGAACCAGCCTGGGGGTTTGTGTTCCGCCCAAGTGGCGACTCAGTCGGGTACGGAGCCTTTAGGGTCTTGACCAACTCGGGGGCACCGCCGTGCCGGAGCCGAGTGGTATCCCGTGGGCCGTGATACCAGTGAGTTTCTTTTGAACCAGTCTGGGGGTTTGTGTTCCGCCCAAGTGGCGACTCAGCCGGGTACGGAGCCTTTAGGGTCTTAACCAACTCGGGGGCACTGCCGTGCCGGAGCCGAGTGGTGTCCTGTGGGTCGCGATGCCAGTGAGTTCCTTTTGAACCAGCCTGAGGGTTTGTGTTCCGCCCAAGTGGCGACTCAGCCGGGTACGGAGCCTTTAGGGTCTTAACCAACTCGGGGGCACCGCCGTGCCGGAGCCGAGTGGTGTCCCGTGGGCCACGATGCCAGTGAGCTCCTTTTGAGAGACTTGCGCAAGGGAAGACAAACTGTGTTGCCAGAAAGGACCTTTTTCTTTATTGCCTATGCCTCCGGGAGTACATTATTGATAATATCGGCGGAGGTTGTCCGCATTCCAGGTACGTGGAATGGGCTTCCCGTCAAGCTCTTCTAGTTTGTATGCCCCCCGGTGGAACGCCTCGGCGACACGGTAGGGACCCTCCCAGTTGGGGGATAGCTTGCCTCCCTCGGTAGGCTTTGATACCTCGGCCTTTCGTAGCACCAAGTCTCCGCGGCAAAAAACCTTGGGACAAACCCGGGCATTGTAGTACTTGGCCGCTCGCTGGCGAAAGGTCGTCATGCGTAGTCTCGCTCTATCATGCGCCTCGTCGATGAAGTCCAGATTGGCCCGAATCAGCGCAGGGTTGTCTTCCTCACTGAAGGACTCCACACGTGAACTGGGCAATCCAATCTCGACGGGGATGACGGCCTCGGATTCGAAGGAGAGGCTGAAAGGAGTTTCGCCCATCGGGGCTCTGGGCGTTGTGTGGTAGGCCCATATCACACTGGGGAGCTCTTCTACCCAGCGTCCTTTGGAGCCGTCTAGGTGGGTCCTAAGCCCTCTGAGGATGGTGCGGTTCATGACCTCAGCCTCCCCGTTGGTCTGGGGGTGGCCGACGGAGGTGAATCGGTGGCGAATGCCTAGCTCTTCGCAGAAGGCTTTGAACGCCTCATTGTTGAACTGGCGACCGTTGTCGGTGATGAGGGTGTGAGGCAAGCCGAAGCGGCATATGATCGACTTCCAGAAGAAAGCTTTAACTTTGCTCTCCGTGATTTTGGTCAACGCCTCGACCTCGACCCACTTGGTGAAGTAGTCGATGGCGACTAACAAGAATCTCCGTTGTCCCGAAGCTGAGGGGAACGGTCCAAGGATGTCCATTCCCCACTGGGCGAAGGGCCACGGGGCCGAGAGTGGACTCAGCGGAGCAGGCGGCTGGCGCTAGATGTGCGCATGGCGCTGGCAGCCGTCGCACCTTTGAACTAGATTGGCCGCGTCCTCCTTCATAGTGAGCCAGAAGTACCCCTGATGGAGAGCCTTCTGGGCCAAGGATCTGCCCCCCAGATGATTCCCGCAAATGTCCTCGTGGATTTCTCTGAGGATGTAGTCGGCGTCGGCGGGGCCTACGCACTTAAGCAACGGGTAGGAGAATGACCTTCTGTATAGACGCCCATCGAGGAGGATGAACTTGGAGGCTCTCCACTTGATCAACCTGGCTTCATTGCGGTCATCAAGGAGGGTGCCGTCGGTGAGGTAGCGGACATAGGCGTCCATCCATGTAGGTTCCGGGGTGAGCGGAAGGACTTCCTCCCCGCCCTCTACACTAGGCCTTTCTAGATATTCGAGGTAGGTGTCCCTTGTCAGGCCGTCGGCGGAGGTAGCCAATCGAGAGAGGATGTTGGCCTTAGCGTTTTCACTCCGGGGGATGTAACTGATGCTGAAGTAGGACAGTGAGAAGGTCAAGAGTTGAACCTTTTTCATATATTGCGCCATAACGGGGTCGCGCGCTTCATACTCTCCATTGATTTGCCCGGAGACGAGTTGCGAGTCTGTGAAGGCTCTGAGGTGCTTTGCTCCAACCTCCTGGGCTAATCTTAACCCGGCCAGCAGGGCTTCATACTCCGCTTGGTTGTTGGTGGCTTCAAAAAGAAATCTCAAGGTGCACTCGGTTCTCTCTCCCTCCGGCCCGGCAAGAATGAGGCCGGCGCCACTCCCTTGAGAATTCGATGCGCCATCCACGTGGAGGATTCAGGTCTTTCCGTCATCCCTCGGCTCGGTCCTGGGCTGCTTCGCGAGGACCTCCTTGAGATCTTCCTCCACCCAAGTGCACTCGACCAGGAAGTCGGCCAGGACCTGGGATTTCAAGGCCGGTCGCGCTTGGAAAGAGATGTCGAACTCCCCCAGCTTGATGGCCCATTTGGCGAGTCAACCTGAAGTATCCGGACAGGCCAGGATGGCTCGGAGAGGTTGGTCCGTGAGCACCACGACAGGATGGGCTTGGAAATACGGGCAAAGACGCCGGGCAGAAACTATCAAGGTGAAAATGACTTTCTCTATTTTGGAATACCTAACCTCGGCGTCATGCAGGACCTTGCTCACGTAGTAGACTGGCCTCTGGGTTCCGTCAGCGTCCAGGCGCACCAGGACTGAGCTGACGGCTTCTGAGGAGACGGCTAAGTAAAGGAAAAGACTCTCCCCGTCTCTCGCTTGGAGAGGAGCGGTGGGGAGGATAGGAACGCCTTTAAGCCGTCGAAAGCCTCCTGGCAGTCATCCGTCCATGTGAAACCGTTCACCTTTCGCAGGGCCTTGAAGAAAGGCAAGCACCTCTCTGCCGATCTAGAGAGGAAACGACTCAGTGCCGCTACCCTTCCAGTTAGCCGTTGCACTTCCTTCTTGTTGGACGGCGGCCTCATGTCAAGTATGGCGCTGATCTTCTCTGGGTTCGCCTCGATTCCGCGCTGGGTCACCATAAAGCCCAGAAATTTACCTGCCGTGACCCCAAAAGCGCACTTCTTAGGGTTCAACTTGACTTGGAAGCGACGGAGGTTATTAAAAGTTTCTTCCAGGTCAGAGATGTGGTCGGTAGCACGGGTGCTCTTCGTCAGCATGTCGTCCACATAGACTTTCATGTTCCGACCGAGCTGGTCATGGAATACCTTGTTCATCAGCCGCTGATAGGTCGCTCCCGCATTCTTGAGGCCGAAAGGCATCACCTTGTAACAGTAAATGCCTTTCTCTGTCATGAAGGAGGTGTGCTCCTCGTCGCTGGGGTCCATCCTTATCTGGTTGTATCCGGAGAAGGCGTCCATGAAGCTGAGAAGCTCATGACCAGAGGTGGAATCGACCAGTTGGTCAATTCTTGGCAAGGGGAAGCTGTCCTTTGGGCACGCCTTGTTGAGGTCAGTGAAGTCTATGCATATCCTCCAGCTCTCGTTTGCCTTGCGCACCATGACTACGTTGGCCAGCCAGCTCGGGTAGTGCGCCTCCCGGATGTGGCTAGCACTGATCAACTTGTTAACTTCCCCATCAATCGCCCTTTGTCAGTCGGGGGCAAAGCTCCTCTTCTTTTAATGGATTTGACGGTGGTGCGGGTCGATGTTAAGTTTGTGGGTGATGACTTCCGGAGAAATGCCGGGCATATCGGACGCTGACCAGGCGAATACGTCCGAGTTAGCCCGCAGGAAAGCTAAGAGGCGCTCTCAGTCCTCCAAGGGAAGGAGTCCGCCCATACGGACGGTCCTTGCTGGGTCATCGCTGAGAGGGAAAGTCAGGAGGTGCTCGGTGGGCTCCCCTCCTTTGGCGGAATCTCTAGGGTCAGACACCTTCAGGGCCGGGTCGGCCTCCAGAGGGCTCGACGCCGCATGGTAGCAAGGTAAGACCGGGCTTATCTCCCCATGCATTTCTCCAACTCCTTCGCTGGTGGGAAACTGCACCAGTAGACGTCGGGTGGAGATAACTGCGTCCAAAAGATTCAGGCCGGGACGCCCAAGAATGGCATTGTATGCCAAAGGGACCCTCACAACTAGGAATTTCATGATCACAGTGCTTTGGCATGGCGGGGTTCCGGCCGTCACGGGCAAGGATATTTCGCCCTCGACCCTCACAAAATCTCCGGTGAATCCAACTAGCGGGGTCACCACGGGCTGAAGGGAGTCAACAGATAAACCCATCCGAACAAAGGCGTCGTAAGTAAGGATGTCAGCTGAGCTGCCACTATCAACTAAAATCCTTTTTACAGGGTGCTTGACGATCATCATAGCGACAACTACGCCTTCATTGTTTACATTTTCCATTACAGCAGTCTCCCCCCGGGGCATTACATTATTTGGAGCATCCTCCCCCCTCGGCTGCTTGGACGCAGAGGCTGACCCCCAGGACACCATCCTGACAGTCCGCTCCGTGGGAGTGTTGTCGATGGCGGCTTGAGCAGGTGGAGGCCCCATGATGGCCGGCAGTGGCTGCGGCATCTTCTGGACGTACTTGCCGAGGTAGCCCCATTGGATGAGCTCCTCGATAGCCCGTTTCAAACTGTAGCAGCTGTCGGTGTCGTGGCCGTAGTCCCGGTGGAATCGACAGTAGCGGCTTCTGTCGCGGGATACACCTTTCTTCATGGGGGGAGGACGTTGAAGGTAGGGCTCGCCCTCGATCTCCATCAGAATGTGGGATCAGGGGGCGAGGAGGGGAGTGAGCTTACCCTCGTCGGGGACAGGGCTCCGGTGCCTATTGTTGGACCGGCGAGGTGGGTCGGATCGGTGATGTCGAGGGGGTCCGCTTGGCTCAGGGCGAGCGGATTTGTGGCTGGAGCCCTTCGAAGACTCCCGGCGAGTGAGGTCGGCTTCATCTGCCCGGATGTACTTTTGGGCCCGGAGGAGGAGGTCGGAGTAAGAGCTCGGGGGCTTCTTGTCCAAGGAGAAGGTGAAGCGGGACGGAAGGAGTCCTCGCTTCAGCGCCAGAGTGGCCACCGCATCATCGAGATGATAGACCTCGAGGGCGGCGGTTTTGAATCGGGACACAAAGTCCCGCAGGGACTCTCCTTCCTTCTGGCGGATGGAGAAGAGGTTGTCCGCCACCCTTGGGATCCGGCGGCAGACATCAAAGTGGGCCAGGAATGCCCTCTCCAGCTCCCGGAAGGAGTCTATGCTGTGGGGGGACAGGCGTGAATGCCACGCACTGGCGGCCTTCCGCAGGGTCGCAGGGAAGGCCTTGCAGAGAAGGGCGTATGAGGCGCCCTGGACTTGCATCATGGCCTTGTAGCTCTCAAGGTGGTCGAGAGGGTCGGTCGTACCGTCGTACGGGTCCACCTGAGGGAAGCGGAACCTGGAGGGAACCAGTTCCTCCAGGATGCGGCGGATGTAAGGAGGACGAGTGTCAAACTCTTCCTCCGGCTGGTGGTTTATCTTCCTGGCAAGCTCGTCGAGGCGTCGATTGTACTCCTCCAGGCGTTCCTCTGCCTGGCGGTTGATCGTCGGAGCCCTCCGGGATGGCTCGAAGGAAGAAGAAGAAGAGGAAGCAGAAGATGGAGACGGGAGTCGGGACTTCCGCCTGGGTTCCTCGTGATGATGTGGCTTGGGAGGAAGCTCGCTGGGGCCGTGGCCAGGGGATCGTGGCCGCTTGAAGGGCTCGCAGCGAGGCTTCCTGGGGGAAGCTTGACGTCGGCCGGTCCCCTGGCGGGGAGAGCCTCCCCTCGCCGACTGCTAGCTGGCGGGGGGAGCAGTCTGGTGTTGGATGGCCACGGACTGCTGCTGTTGGAGTCCATGGACCATGGCAGTGAGATTCTGAACTTGCTGGGAGAGGGTTGCCAGCTGCTCCGCCGTTTGGAGGGCGGCGTCCAGCGGCGGGCTGGCGACCGGAGGGCTGGCAGCGGGGGGATTGGCCTCCTGCTGCCCAACTGGCGGGACGAGCCCAGCCGGACAGCTGACAGAGGCATCCCGAGCTCGCGTTACCACCATGGCTTCTGGGAGAAAAAGAGGGGACGAAGGATGTAGCTCCGGGAGATCGTTCGCTACTTTTTCTTAGCGCTCCCCCCTTCCTGGCGTGCCAATCTGATGATGCTCGATCACCCCTCCTGGACGTCGGGAACGGAGGCTCTTCTTTTTCACCGGATCACCTGCAAAGAAGTCCCAAGACCAGAGAGGGTTCTCCGATGGGACCCTCCGACGCCCAAGTTAGTAACAGAGGTCACAGCAGAGAAGGAGCTCGAGAGAGCTCTTGAGGAGGGAGAGATCTCAGAAGGATCAGGTAGTTCCTTTGAGGGTTAGGGCATCGAGAGTGTAAAATGTGCGTTATCATGCCTTACCCGATTCTCGACGTAGTTTACCCTTTTATAGGGGGTGACGCTGGCACGATCACGCGGGTCTGCGTCCCATCAGCCGGCGGGGCCGTTGGATTGTCGGATCTGGTACTATCGAGCGGCGCATGTTGGCGCTGCGGCGCGCATCGGCGCTGTCGGGCAGCGCGCGTCGGGCGCTGTCGGGCGGCGCGCGTCAGAGGAACGGATTCTCAAGCCGCTGGGGCTGATCTGGCGGGAACCGGGGGTCCCGTCTTGTCTGGGCCGAGCTGGGCCGACCTGAGATGCTGGGGCCTATCCCGCCGGCAAGGCAGTGCCGGGGTGGGGCTGAATCGGCGGACTTGGAGTCACCGGGGCCGAGTCGGGCCGGCCTGGGATGGCCTTGGCCGACTCGGCGGGACAGGAGTCGCCGGGGCCGAGTCAGGTCGGCCTGGGATGGCCTTGGCCAACTCGGCGGGACTGGAGACGCCAGGGCCGAGTCGGGCCGGCCTGGGATGGCCTTGGCCGACTCGGCGGGATAGGAGTCGCCGGGGCCGAGTCGGGCCGGCCTGGGATGGCCTTGGCCGACTCGGCTGGCTAGCTTGGAGACGCCGTGGCCGGCTAGCGATGCGCCGGGGCCGGCTAGGTTGGAGACGCCGTGGCCGGCTAGCGATGTGCCGGGGCCGGCTAGCTTGGAGACGCTGGCCTTGACGGATGTCGGCCTTTGAAGTGCCGGCCTCGGGGGCCGGCGCTAGAGCCTGTCGGCCTTTGGCCAGCGCTGGATGCTGGCGCTGGAGGCCGACGCTGGAAGTCGATGCTGGAGGCCGACGCTGGAGCCGATGTTGGAGTCCGTCGGCCTTTGGCTAGTGCTGGGGGCCGTCGCTGACGTTAGAGTCTGGGCCTTTGGGGCCGTCCAAAAATTTCATTTTTCATGGGGTCAACTGGCCCCATCACTTTTGATCCGTAAAATTTAACTCAAAATTTATTTGTATCCTCAACCGTTAAAGAATATTACATTTCTAAAGTTTCAAAATGGATTCATCATGCGCATATAATGTGAAGTCGTCAAAGTTTACATGGGATGTGAAAATTTTTATCAATCGTTAAGAAGTTAGTCCCGGCATGAACCGTCCATGGTGGGCACAAGGAAGCCCTACTAAACTCGTTAGCGTTACAGGATTTAAGAGGGAAAAGAATAAAATCTTTTAAAAATAAAAAATATAGGAAAAAATGAGTATTTTAAATTTATTTATTTTTTAAAATAAGTACCTGAGATATAAGGCCAATAAATGATAGCAAAAATTATTTAAGAGTAATACGGAGGATCATTCGGTCAAAAAAAAATTTCAAAGATAATTTAAAAATTTTTCAATAACTCAGAAAATCAAAGATGATTGAGACTTTTTTTTTTTTTTTTGTTACAAACGGACGATCACACCAGTCTGGCATGAGTCAAGCCCGAGAAGTCAGAGTACATGATTTACTGCAAAATAAGAGGACATGGATCACCCATATGCCATAGATGATTGAAACCTTTTCAACATACCAAAGCTCCATCAAATTGGTAATCAACAACAATAAATAAATAAATAATAAGCTGATATCAATGCCAACGAAGCGCCATCAAAGCCAACTTGGGGCCCATTTTGCAGCATATTCGGGTTAAATTTTTTAGTTTTAAAAATAAATAATCTAACCCATAATATAAAAATATATTTGATCAAATTATTTTTAAAAATATTTTTTTGAAACAATTCTAACCATCTGAATGAATTTAAAAAATGTTTCATTTTTTAGATTTTATCATTTCTTTCTCAAAGCTCTCAAAATACTCAAAACCCATTTATTCATCTTTTTTTTTTTGCTATTATTTTTCTTCAAAAAATATTTTTTAAAAATACTAACCAAACATATTCTCGAATACTAAAAATTAAAAGAATACAACTCAAACTTCTAAATATAATTCATGTTTTTAAAAATAATTTTTTAAATCACAAACCAAACAGGATAGCTTGGAGAACTTAAAATCCCAAGTTGCATCAACCCTAACCCCACTCCCACTTCACACCTCTCCAACCGCACCCAACCATATAAAAAACATCCCCTTGAGGCCAAATTAAGGCAACAACAGCAACTCATCACACATGCCCAAGATATACTCCAATAAACCATCGCCTCAAAACGGTGCAAACAAATTATATTCATCAAATTCATGGTAAACAGCCTTGATAGAAAATCTAAGTTATCTATCAGATGTTCTTCAAAGTGACCAAAATCTAGTTTGTAATATTCCATTTGATCTTATCTCACGCATATATGCTCTCAGCCATTAACGCACCCACTCTATATATAATTTCCAAGATAGATACTGGAGAACTCACTCCAAAAACTAACGAAGAGAGCTTAAAATGATAGCTCCACAGTGGCAGATCTTAGAAATATATACTGGATAAAAAAAAATTTGATAAGAACTGTCTCATAAACCATTAAATTTAAAACATTTCGCCTAGGGCTACAGAACCAGTCTCCCTTAGCAATAAAATATGTTAAAATCTCATAACAACCAACAAAACGAAAAATGTAACACAGTTGTCTCACAACAGTTTGAAGTCAAAATTTGCACAGCTAAATATATTAGGAAACACGATTGATCGACCATATTTAATTCCTAAATCACAAGTACAGCCTGGATTTCTCTTCCTTATCTCACTTCTCTCACTGGTCACCTGGGATACTTTTGATGATGTCAGAGTCACCTGAAACACAAAACAGTACAGAATAAATGATTAGACATCTAGCAAAAAAGAGAAAGGCCAAGGGTAAATTGACTGCGTATCCATTGAACACACCAGGATCAATAATGCTAAGGCAGCATACACGGAAATATTTGCCGCAAGCTGTTCCAAGGTCCACATTATCTGCAAATATGACAACCATTCAGCAAATGAAAAAAGAGCAAACAACATCATGCAAGTCTAAATGTGTAATCTCCATAGCGCAAACAAACATCACGTAAAGAATAGATTTAAAGGCTTCTACTGAAAGACAGAAATTTAATGGGAGGAGAGCATACTCGCCATGACCAATGAATGGCTTGCTAAGCCCAAGCAGTTCCATACTACCCAAATTAGGAAAAATAAATGGATGATTCAAGATGCCGATGCCCTACCAGCTAGAGGTACAACAAGATGTTTAAGTGCCACCCAACTACATAATAATTGTATAACACATTTGTTGTTCCATGCCTTCTGTTGGTCTTTGGTGGAGGGAGACAGGTTTAAGGGAAATAGCAGGTCCTACTCTGCTTGCACAACAAATCTCTATAAATGATGAACCAAAATTCTGGAATATTAGGTCGTTAAAAGAAAAAAGGGGAAAAAAACACCCTTGAAATACCAACTGCAATGTTAGCATGGTCCGATGATGTAAGATTAACTTGTAACTTGCATGGCATCCAATGGGCAACGAGAGAGAGAGAGAGAGAGAGAGAGAGAGTCCTTAACCCAGGCATTTGTAAACCATAAAATATAGTCAGTCCAAAAAAAAAAGTGTTGGACCCAACCTGGACCATGTAGGGTCAGTCTTGTAGTTTTCACCAGCACACCCACAAGCTGATAAAATGAATCAAACATTTGCAGAAATACTTGGGCAGGATGCTCAAATGTTCGGGTAATTAGGATACAGTTACAGGTGGGTCTCTTGGAGAGAATTGGCACTCAAGAATGAGTAAACAAACATTGAAATACACTGGAAGAGGGTAAAGAAAGATAACCCTGAAAATAATTTGATGAGAAGTTAAGACAAAAGGTAGAGAACTGAATGAGTCATCTGCTCCAAAGCGTTTCTTAATTGTTTCCCAAGAATACCCCACATTTCGCAAGAAGGTTTTAAGAAGCTACCACCTCTAATTGAATAAGTTTCTTTTCCCTTTTGGCTTATTAATAAAAAAAATACTTACGAAGCAGGAAATGGTCTTCCTGGTTGTAACCCATTAAAAACAGTATTATGTTATGCATTCTCAAATGAGAAGATCATCAGACAATTTGTACTTATATCCTTGTAATAGTTTGCTCTGATATCTTAGGCTTTACAGATTTAGTAATCAAATGGCTGGCAGAATGGTTATCATAACCAAGTTAATAAAATAATTTGACCCACTAGAAATTTCACCTTTCTAATTTACAAGTATAATAAAAAAAGCATAATTATTATGCCAACAAAGATAGTTTGGAGAATGTCCATTATGAGCAGACAGAACAATACTTACTCCCATTGAAATGATGTACGCCAACCTTAGCCAACATTGCATAATACTCAATTTCAGACTTGCGGAGAGGAGGGCAATTGTTTGCAATAATTACCAGCTTCCCTGGAAAAAATCAATCAATGAGATGTCAGTAACCATTGATGTAGATCAAAAGCTACCCACAGCATACGCAAACAAGATATCACATCAGCATATTTTTAAGAAGAAAAGCTCAACACAAGGACAGAAAAATTGGAAAATTCACATAAAAAACAATTAATAATATACAAAAAATTAAATATGATGAATGTGCTACAACAATGCACTGCAAGATTGCCAAGTTATTAAAAGTTAAGGCTCAGTCTATACCGTGCCAGCTTTACAATTGTAGCATGGTTAGCAAACATATTAGAGCTATATAATGGACTTTAATCTAAACACGCCAAACTCTTGAATTGGTGTCAAAATTCTGAACAATATAAACCTTAAACAATAGAGAAGCACACAAGGCAAGTCTTGCTTTCTCAGTTACATGGTTTCAAACTGGGAAAGGATTAGGAGAAGTACAAAAACAGTAAAATGACAACAATTGAGAAAATTAAATACATATGAATCATGATTTTTAAGCCTGAGAGCCAAACAGAAACAAGTTGCGAAACATCTAGCACATCAAGATAAGAATCTGCAGTTAAAATGTGCTCATAAAGATAGTTATCAAAATGTATCTGACAAATGGCAAGACAGTAGTCTCTTGAATCAGACTACAGAGAAGCCATACTAAACACAGATTAATAATTTCACTCCCATCCAAAGAAATCACCACCTCCACAAAAATCATAGCATTTTCTGCAGGCATTTATTATCACAAACAATACTGATGATAACCTGCCTGTGCAAGTCAAGAACATGACATTGCTATAGGCATTCAATGTTAAATATGAAAAATTGCTAAATGCACTTGAGATCAAACTCCCAGGAAAAAAAATGGAAGTCTATTCTAGGTCCCATCATTCTGAAAATCTGCCATCTTGCTTTTCAATTTCATGGATCAATGATGGGACAACAAGAAAGCAAACCAAATATTATATCCATGAAAGGTATCTGAGACAATTTAGGCAACCAATTTGGCGCTTTGATTTATTTATATACACTCACACATAGATCTTACTAAGTTTCAAATCCGATTCTGTTTGTACTGACAATGTCGAAACGAATGGCAAGAGCTTTTCCATCAGTCATCCAAAAATTCATTTCCCAAACATTCTTTTCTATTGAATCCACTTGGTTGCAAAATATTCTCCAATGTAGTGGGCAAAGCAGCAGCGATGTGAGTGATAGCAAGTGAAAGAAGGTTGCAAGCTACGAATAGTGACATTACCAGGATGGTTAAGAAGTCTTAGTAACAGTTTTTTGGTTCCTTTTTTCTAGTGGTGATGACAGGAGTGGTCCCACATTGTGACTACTCTTTGCTGGAGAGTATCAGTAGAGTGACCATGTCATCATATTTAGCCTATCAGGGCATGCTAGATTATTGCATAGAAACCGCTGTTTTGATTCAGTAATTCATCTACACATCAGAAGGATGAGTTCCCTTATTTTTTGTTTGAAAATCCGATATTTTCTTCATCACGTTGACATCAATTTCACCCGAAAAACTGGTAAAACTTTTGAAAACTACGTATACTATTTTTTATTCGGGTGCACAGAGCTTATGACCTCATCGTTGCTATGTTACTGGGAATAAACCTAGCTAGAGTCCCAATACATGGTATGTCACAAAAGTATGAAATAAAATACATATTCAGTATTTACAATCATGAACCACTCAAATAATAATTTACCTAGTCTATAAAGTGAATGCTTCAGCATACTATTGCTGAAATCCTAAAATTAACAAGATCTCAGTTTGAAATTATCAAACCACACAATAATCAGGAAACACTGAAATGAAAAAATCAATCGATTGATTTGTCTTGTTTCTAGAATGTCAATTTTCTAAAGACTACTTGAAAGATGAACCATTAAATAATAAATTATCACAATATCTAAAAAACCAAAGAAAACAAAGGAGATAAATTACCATGCACAACCAAGCCCAGACAGCTATAAAGATTCAAAGATTTATAAGAAAGGTGCACACTGACAAATGTGATATTTTCCATTAAATTATAAATGCTAATTTTTATTTTCTCATTGATAATATTATGTTTCGTCCTCCACACATTCCTCTAGACTTAGGCAAACAATCAAGAATTCAAGCAGGGAAGAAGGCCGAGATTAGTTCTGGGAACTGTATTCATCTCTTCAGCACAATTCAGCAGCCAAAGAGCCAATCTCCAGTCCCAGACCATGAACACCAACATTTCAAAAACCTTTCAAGCAAAAAGTGCTTCACCCCTCAAAGTTCCAAAACACGCCAACGTTTCAAACATATCCGTCAAAACATAAACAAACAAAACAAATCAGACCAGCTCCATCCACCCACAGTTCTAGACCAATCCATAACCCCTATATCAATCAAAAGCAGTAAATTTTGCTGAACGAAACTATCCATCGGCAATGGACGCAAATCTCCAGGTAACATTAGAGATTAAAAACCACAAAAGAAAAAAATTGCGATAAAAAGTGATCGGGTAGATAATGAGAAGAGAGATTATTAGGACACCTTTGGAGTTCCGAAGAGATCTGAGGACCGTTTTGTAACCGAGGGTGTACTTCCCGCTCTTCATAACGAGAGCGAGCCTGTTGTTTATGCTCTCGGTACTCTTCTTCTGCATCAAAAAAAAAAAAAAAAGCGAAAAAACCCAAAAACTCAACGAAAAATCACCTCAAAAAATAGAAAGGAAGAAAGGAAAAGAAAAGAAAAGAACTTTAGGCGGATTACCGCCTTCTTAGGGGGTGCCATGGGTGATGCTCCAAGGATGAGAGGAGGGGAGGCGGAGACGCAGAAGTGAAACCCTAGATCTCTGCCGGCGCTGGCCGCAAGGGAAACCACAGGGTTTGCAAGGATAGTTTTGTGAAGATCGAGTTATTTCTAAAATTACCAAATTACCCTTTCCGGGTTATTTATTTGGTTTACAGTTGGGAGATCAGGACCGTTGGATCCTGTCCTGCGCTCGCGTCTGCTGGCATCTCCACTTGAGAAGCCAAGCGGCAAATTATCATTGGCTGTTCAGTTGGTAGATATATTCCATACGTTCGGTGGGATCTATTATGGGCTACAAGCCCCATGAAGAATAACGACCAATGGAGGCTTGCCATGTTAGCTTTAAAAGTCGTGTTCGGTCCGGGTAGAAATTATTCATAAGATTAAAATTACTATGATGAATACTGCTAAGAGTCACAATGATTTGAGAATTAAAATTTTACCCTCTCTCTCTCTCTCTCTCTCCTTTTTTTGGGTATCAAATAAAAGGAATCCAAGGTGCTTGAGAAATGAGAAGTAATGCGTTTGCCACACCAGGGGATGTTGCATTTTTTTAATATTTTAAAAATTAAATCGAACAATGAATCGGGTTAACATTTGAATCGCAAGTTAATCAGTTAGATCGGATGAATCGATTTGATTGGACTGAATAATATTATAATTAAATTTTAATTTAATAATATAAAATAATAAAATATAAATATAATTTAAACAAAAAATTAAAAAAATTAAAAATTATATTGGATCCGTTGAAATTTGATCGGTTCAATGGGTTTTTTTAATTTTTACCGAGTTATATAAAAGTTTACTTTAATAATAAAATCGGATCGAATTGATGACCAATTTTTGATTGAACCAGTTGGATCGATCGGTCCAATCTAGTTTTCAAAACATTATATTTTTAAACATTTTTTTTTAAAAAAAGGGGGAAAAACATTGCCTATTTTTATTAAAGAAAACGTTGCCACACCAGGGGACTGTTGCATGTTTGAACATTTTTTTTGAAAAAAAAAGGGAAAAAACGTTGCCTATTTTTATTAGAGAAAACGAAGCACGTAAGAGGACCATGAAGGAGGTGTTATATTTTAAAGTTGATCTAGAAGATACTAGCTATATTGTTTTCTTATTCATTGATCACATTGATCACAGGTGATATTGGAATTGTTTGATGATTAAGGTTAGATTTATGATATATTATAAAAGCTGAAGCTTTTAAGCCATTTTCTTTTGTTTTATAACATCGTTATTTTTTTTTTTGAAATATATTTGTTGCCGCAGAAATCCATTCTCTGATTCGGATGCGCTTTCGACTCCAGGTCCGAACTCCGATCTCGATGTCTGAGGTGAAACCTACAAGACAGTCCTCGCTCGCAAAGGATTTCCTTGGGGTTGTCCTCTGCGGGGACCCTCCGACGCCCAAGTTAGTGGCGATTCAGAGCAGGCAGATGTGAGGTGAAGACTTTTCAAAGAAGAATCTTCCTTCAAGCTCTTGATCAGAGCTCTAATGGAGTGATCGATTCCGTAAAGCCAATGAATGTGCAAGGTAATTTTTTGCGCGTACCTGAGAGATTGAAGTGTTGTGGTATTTATAGAGGATCACCTGATTCCCTGAGCGCGTCGTGGGGGCTGAAAGTTGTTATGATTTGAAACAGATTTGAATCTAGTTTGTTACGAGATCAGTAGGATCTGTATCTTGTCAGTTAGAGGATCGACGGCCAGGAGAGCTGGCTGATGCCTTGGGATTCCACGATTGCGTAGGCTCTAGGCCACTCCTGGGTATGATTCTCTGTTTGGAATCTTATTCCGTTTTAGCGAATAGGGACTCTCCCATGACGGATTTCGCAGAGGTATTTTGAATGCCGTGGTTGGCCTGGATGAGGAATAGCTTGATTTTTCGAAGTGTAAAATGGATCGGATCGAATGACCGAGGAATAAGGATGGCCCGGCTCAGACGACCGAAGCATAAGGATAGCTCGGGTTACCGAGGAATAAGAATGGCTCGGCTCAGATGGTTGAAGCATAAGGATAGCTCGGGTTACCGAGGAATAAGGATAGCTTGGGTTACCGAGGAATAAGGATGGCTTGGCTCAGATGGCCGAAGCATAAGGACGGTCTGGGTTGTCAGGGTGACTCGACTTCATCAAAGCTGATTTGACCTTATCGCTAGAATGTCACGCCAGCTGGCCAGCTGGCAAGCAGGGTGTTTTGGTTGGGCGCGACCTCATCGCTGATGTGAACGATCAATAATACAATGATGATTTTACCCCTCATCACATGCCCCCCACTCCCTAGTCCGAAGTGTAATTTCGGATATAAGGAGTAGAATTCTGGAGCAATCTTATTCGAGGGATTCAAAAAGGCGGGTAATGATGATCTCGTAAATGATGGGCCGCTGTTTCGTCATCATTTTTTACCGTGGCTCAGAAAAAAGACGCTTAATTTATCGCAAGCTGCGATTATGGGAGCTCCACGTGGCGAGATTCCTTTATTTCTGGCGCCCGTATCAGGGACTTTGGCGTCTAGGGCTTTCTTTTGAAGCGCTTATTTAAAGAGTGCTGGGGCGGCGTTCCTTCGGCAACGTCTCTTTGTCCCTGCCGCAAAGATTTTCCACTCCTTCTTTATGCCCTTGCCTGTTTATTCATGTCTTACCTCCTGTTCAGCCAATATGAGTGGCCCAGGCGAGGTTGCTTCTGAGGTAACCCTAGATGATCTTTGTAGGGTCCATCACCATTACAGAGTTCCTCTGGATGTAGCCTTTTTCCTTTTTTCCGCGTTATTTCGAGGATATTTAGTTTGAAGGAGTCCGGCAGATCGAAAGGAGTCTGATCTCGAGATGAGGGGGCGCAACTCTTCGTTTCCAGCGAGCACCCATCGAGACGGTGACACGTGGCGAGCTTCCACGATGGTTACATTGGAATTGATAGCTCGGGCGATCGAAACACCCGTCAGAAGTAGTTTAAATATGGATAGGGGGATGCCATCGTTAATCGCTTCTCCTGTTGACCTCCCAAAATTTAGGATAGTAGGATGGCTTCCGAAAATGAAGGGGGGTCAACTGGGGCACCAGATAATGGCGATAATGGCCACGGGGGGTAGGCCCTTCCGCGAGGGGCCCCCACCGGAGCCGCGTTCCGATAACTATTGACAGGGAGGACATGTTGTTGATGCTTGCGGAGCATGACCGACTCCGGAAGATGGTCGAAGAATACTTGACCATCTCCACAAGGGAGCACGAGCTCCTTAGTCGGATCAACAGTAAGCTGGAAGGGCAAGTGGTGACTCTCCAGCAATAAATCACTATTCTCACCGTCGAGCTAAGTTTATGGTGTGAGGAGAGCTTAGCAACGCTCGGTGGAGACGATAAGCCTCGCGTGTCTTTTTCTTTTCTTTTTATTTTTTTTTATGATGAAAAAAAGAATTTTCGTAACTTTTGTGTTCGCTGCCATATTCGAAATGTTCATTCTCATCATGTGAGTCTTACAAACGAACCACCCCCCCCCCCTGAGGATCTCTGGTGATCTTGTCAAGACTAAGGTATGGTTTCCTCATTTTAGCTCAGGTAAGGGGAACTCATAAATTTCAGTCGGAGTGTAGTATATCACTCGATTTTACCGAAGCATAAGGAGTGTCCCGTGAGCGTTGGGGCGAGAATAGCTATCTCGGTTTGAACCGGGGAATAAGGGAACGTTCGGTTTTTACCGAATCAAAAAGGGATTCCTTGGTTTTTTCCATAGTAAAGAGACTATTTCGGCTTTGAGTCGAAGTAAAAAGCGATGTCTCGGTTTATGCCAAAACATAATGGGTAGTTCGGCTTCGGACCAAAGTGGAAGGTATTGGCGTGTCTTTATTGAGGTGTACTTGGCTTCTGCGCCTTTTTTATTACTCTGCAAGTGCCTTGTCTTTTTCAAGGTGGGTTGGCTTTCTTTTTGCCGAGATGGCTAAAATAGCTTTGTAACTTACCAAAGGATGCTTCATTACTTGCCTAAGTCATTTATCCCGTCGGTCCTCTCCAACGCAGGTCTTTTTAGCGTTCGAGATAAGCATTCGTTCGCCATTGGAGGGCGTCGTTTTCACCAGGCGATTTCCTAGGCCCGCCCGTATCTCGAGGACCTGCAAACGATTTTCCGCATTTAAGGCTCTTGATTTAATATCAAAGGGAAATCTTTTTCCTTGCGTCATGGTCTGGGAAATGCATTCAGCGCGCTTTGAAAAAGCATCATTTTTATCCTGAGTTACCGCGTGGCAGCGTAGCTAGGACGTTTTGAATTCCGGAGCTTTTTGCTTCAATGCCTGCTCCCGGTCTGTTTTCCTATAAAATGGGGAGTGCGGGCTGTGTTAGGCTATCTCCCAAGGCTTTCTTTTCTGTGAGTTGTAAAAGTTTCCATGGCATCTGTTTCCTTAAAATTGATAGCAGAGAGACTAAGCTTCCTTTTTGAAAATTGGCTCGTCCCAGATAGCTGGGGTGATGGAGAAGATGCTGAAAAGCAGATAGTTCTCAAGGGAGGAAATCTCGGAGGACATATGGAGAGCGCACGGGAAGCCCGCAGAAGTCATATGGGGAGCGTACGTATGCGCTTCCTATATGTCCTTTGTTGCTGGTCATGGGGATCACAGGAAATGCACAACATACGTGCCCCCCATAACTAGCATGAATTTGCCCCCTCCCTCAGCTTGAATCCCTCAGTTCACCTGCCTGAGGAATCTTTTGCCATGTGAAGAGGGAGGAGGGCTGTGTGGGTTTGTTGGTCCCCTGTTTATGTTGTTGTGCAGTGACTGGCAGTTCAGCACTCCGCTTGGGGGATGCTCCATTGGCATAAGCATCCACGGGCCCTTGGCCTGGTCATGATCCCTCCACGTATTCCTCCGAGGGATTCGTGGATGGCTTGCTTTGTTCTTTGGGATTAATCAGTGGCTTAACAGAGCCTGTCTGGTTTCTCTGATAATATAGTCACTCATAGTGAGAAGGGAGGCCCTATTAGCCAGACATGCCGCTCATTTCTTCCTTGATCCTGATTCACTTAGAGTTATCTGATGAGGGCCAAGTATACTCACTTAGCCGTTATAGTTGACATTTACTAGATGATTGGGGATGGCTCCTCCGTTGATATTCTTCATGATGCATAGATCTCTAATCTGCCTTTGTCTAGGTCACCTTCTTTTCTCAGTATTAATCTTGATAGTTATAGGACTATCAATGATCTTATTGACCACAGCTCCTCAACTTAACATACTTCTATGTTACTTATCTTTTCAGGATTGACCTTGCCTGCATCATTCTTACCATTTCTATCATGAGAGATCATGCCCTGATACCAGGCTTTGGAGGACTTCATGCTTACCTCGTGCTCCGAACAGAGATCTTGTTCGAATATTCAGGACAGATTTTGTGCGAACGATTGATGTAGTCTAGATATGGCGGCTTCATGTCCACCCCAGGGTTCAGATCTTTATTTGAAAGCTTGCCTGGGACCGCCTTCTAACTTACATGACTCTTCAAGTAGGGGTATGCGGATTTCATTCTTATGCCCAGTTTGTGGTCTTCATGATGGAACGACAAACCATGCCATTCTTCTATGTTCTCATGCTCGATTGATTTGGCAAGCTTTGGGAGATATCCCATGGGAGGAACTTTTGAGAGCATCCTTTTTGCACTCCATCAGGATGCCCTCGGGAGCACTTCAAGAAGGAGAGGAGCTTCATGGGCATACACAGCTTACCGGATATGGTTATTTAGGAATCTTCTCGCCTTTGAGGATGAGCTTCCACCCATTGACAAAGTTTTAAGGCAAGCGACGGGGTTGGCTGCTGAGTATTGACGGTATGACTCTTCCCATATTTCTGACAAATCCAACATCTAGGGCTCTTGTACTACTACGGTAGTGAACCAAGCTAAGATTTTTATCTTTTGGGAATCCCCACCCCTGGTTTTGTCAAGATAATCTTTGATGGAAGGATCAGAGGGAGGATGACTGGTGCGGATTTTGTTATCCAGAATCCAGATGGATTGATGCTAGCTGCAGATGGACAGAACCTCATTGATACCTGTGTCTCGCAGGGCTGCTTGGGCAAGCATCATATATGCTACTCGCATTCTTGACGCCGACGACTATATATTAAGAGTGATTCTGCTACAGCCATTGACTGGATTAGACAATCAAACCGAATGTAAAAGATCGATCTCCAGTCAATCCTCTTATTCACGATATTAGATCAGCCCTTCATTTGATTGGTGAGATTTATTATCGTCATGTTATAGGGAAGCCAACTCCGCTACTGACTAGGTGGCTTCCTTCGTTGCCCATCATGGACCAATGGAAACTCCTGTCCTTGTGTTTTATGTCTAATATTGCTTTTTGATATCATGGATTTGACCCATACCCATATGATATAATCGTCCGACTCTATAAAAAAAAAAAAATATTTTAATCTTTTATCTAGACACCACAGTCAAAAAAAAAAAAAAAAAAAAAAAAAACAAAATCTCTTATCTACGCACGTATAATCATAAATTACTAAGTTTAATCATCTTTTGTAGGATATTATTGACCTGAAGAGCCGAATAACTTTCGGGTCCAAGTCATAAAGAAAAAGACAGCCCAGAAAAGCTGCAAAACTAATTGAGCTCGTACCGTGCTGAAGACGAAATCTCTTAAATTTCCTTAATTAAAAAAGAAATCAATCAGAATCAGTCCATCCATCTGTCTATCATGGTTGACCACATAAGTCAAGAAAAATAAAAAAAATGAAGAAGATAAAAGAGCTGAATAATATTAGCTGCTGAAAAAGGGTCATTTAAAGACGTTCCGGCGGTCAATCCAAACTGGACCTCGGTTAGGAAAAATGTAATTATGCGCTCTCTATGAATTCATGCTCTTAGACTCTTAAAGCATAAACTTGCAGCAGTACACTGTGACTGGTATTGCATGCTCCAACTACCATAATCACATGATCTTACCCTCTGGCTGCAAGGTAACTTATCCACCATGGAACAAGCATATAGATTGAAAGAAAAGAATCTTGTGATTAGAGCTAGAAGGCAAAATGCACCTTTTTCTTCAACAACATTGTAATCACCTTTTCACCTCATCAACTGATCAAAACAATCACATAATACAGAGTTTCTGATGGGCGATGTTTTCCCAATTATCATGAGACGATAAGCTTTTTTGGCAAATTTTCCACAACTGAAGACTCCTCACCATCATGATCATGAAAAACAAATGTCAATATTCCCACCAGGCAAAGCACCGAGCCTACAATAAGTTTGTCGTAGCGCTCCACCCAGTGAAATTTGAGCTGGCTTGCACCATAAAATGAGAGGGCTACGAGAGATGTCATCACAGTTATAGTACTGTAGAAAAGAAATCACATTTGTAGCATGCTTATTAAACTTCCAAAACTGAAGAAACAACTGAAAACTATAAGTTGAGACTTATATCAGTGTTCGCTTAATACACTATCACAAAAATAAAATTACACGCATGCGCGCACATACACTCTTGATCACCTTGGAATGCTGGTTACATCTACAGTGCCTGAATCTAACCGTGTTAGGCCTTGTCAACAATATTTCCAAGTAAAATTAATTGCATCTGTTATTATATTCCACCAGGGTAGTTCTGATTTGATGTTTTATCAGAATTCTGACGCTCCTAGCTAGAATTTCTCCAGACTTATACTTCAGAAACAACTCTTCAATGTAGATATATTCCTTCACAAACCAGATTATAATTTTATACTCTATTTAATCTTCAATCCAATAGCAATCATTTTTATAACAATACAATGTCAACAATATGATGGTAAGCTAACTCTTCCAAATAGCCACATATTTCCGCAAATCAAATTGCCAAAACAATACTCATAAAGGGATGATTATCATATGCATATCTGTTTATTGGAAGTCTCTTATAGTAGGCACAATGTAGTTTTTTAAACTAATTCTAGCCGTACATTCACCAAGATTGCTTTTAAAAAGATTTTATAATAGAAAAATTGATATTCATGTTTTTTTTTTTTGACAAAGATGACTCATCCAAATTGGGAACGAATTCCGATGAAGAAATGCACTGAAGTTTTATGCCGATCACTTAGAACACTATAATTCTTCCAGAAAGTGTATATCAAACTTGCAACCTAGTTTAATATTTTACTTCTGATCACTAGATTAAGCATTGGTTTAAAGGTATCAAGAGCAAGTACGGGCAATGGTAAGATAAAACAAATAAGTCCATGAGATATTTATGGAATAATAATAACTTAAACAAAAAAAAGTCAATGCAAAGTATTGAACTGAACCAGAATAACAGTGCTGTTGAGCATTAACCCTGATATCCTACTTAGCCCCCACAAAGGCAGACCAACCTGCTAGAATTTCCCAGTTAATTATCCAAATATAAATTCACCAAATTAGAAGTTTAGAGGCATACCTGAATAGCAGCACAATAATAGCAAGCACCATCATAGACGAGGAGTTGCCAACAGCAAGGAAAACTGGAAGTGTTGTTGCACAAGGAGATAACGCTGGAACAAGAATAAGTCCAGCCACAGCAATCTTCTCCATGGGTTGGTTGTGGGAGTGACTATGGCCTCCCTTACCAAATATGAATAGCAGAACATAACTTCCTCCAAGAATTATGAGAAGCAAGGAAGCAAGTCTATGCACTGTTTCCTCACCAGCAATTGTGTTAGCCATGGTAATTGCAGTGATGCCAAGCAGTGAGGTCGAAATCACATGCAGGACAGCTCCAAATGCAGCTGTTAGTAAAATTAAAGAGAAACTCCATGAGTTTGCCTGGTTAGTCCCAACAACTGAACCATATAGGTCTCTGCAGATAGTTTCTGTTGGATGCCCGAAATGACCCTAAAAGCTAATGAACAAGTACCCAAACAAATAATGATCTACCACATAAGAGAATAATTATCACCTATAATAATAAACAACAACAAAGCCTTAATCCCGAACTAGCTGAGAAGAATAGTTATCACATGTTAAAACTAAAAACAGAAAAACTCATAAATCAACTCTTACCAGTGGATGCATGCTGATCATCATTAAAACACGACAAACTGGTAACATGGATGGCACAGAAATTAGGATTAGATGCAATATAAACATAAGAAGTTCACTGCCAAAAAAGATGGCCTAGTGCACAAAGCTTCCACAGCTTGGAGACTGCTGAGAGGTTACTTTCATGTTTGAATATCAAAACAACTAGGTCATAATGAAGCAACTTTATCATGATGCCAAGGTGGACCCTTAGGAAATTCACTATCAAAATAACTAAAATCCAGATAGAATGGAGTATGTATCCATTTTGTATGATACAAAAATGTATAGATACATATATAGATGCATATCTATCAAATATATTTGAAAATAGAGACTTAGCTTTTGCGGAGTTCCCCATTTGCCATGTAGATACCAATGTGTTTGGCGATCATTAAAGTTCATTGCTTAATGTATAATGAAAATTTGACTATTGAAATCTTCTATTTATTATAATTTGTTACATTATTATATAGCATTTCACAATTAATTAGAAAAGGAAGAAAAAATGGTATCCTATGCATCACATGATATTAGCATTAATGATGGAAACTTTTGTATGAAGGCTCAACTTTTCAAAATTTTATGTTTGACATTTGGATATTGATGTTAATGCGAGGAGTTTCTGCTCGATAATCATTAAGAATCATTATTTAAGGTGCAACAAAAATCTGGCTATTGAAAGTTCCTGTTTATTATAATTTGTTACATTGTTATATTACACCCAAGAACAATTGGATAAGGGAGAAAAAACCATACTTCACACATCAAATGGGTTATATACTAGTATATAAAGAGGTCAAAGGCACGCTTTCTTAAACATCCATATGCATGTAGATTAAGCAGCTGGTAGAATTTAAATTATACCAATTAAGCATCACTAACATCAGTGTTAGTGCCATTAAGCATCATTAGAATTAGCTGAGTTAAATATGATCAATATTAGTTATTAGTTTCTACAATAACTCAGCGGGAAAATTACATTCTTGAGAGATGCTTAACTAACAACTTGGAAAATAAATATGGGGTAGGGGGTCTACAGTGCATGCACATCACATGGTCTTAAACAAATAACAGTTAGAAATATAGAATAAAATAAAAATTTGCTAGGTAAAAGGGAAGATAACAAGTGTTCCAAACTTTATTTATCATGCCACTAATAACAAAATGAAAAAAAGGCTATATAGTTATGGTTATGGTCAAATGTCATGTCACAGTTTTATTGTTCACGTGCTTTCTCTCCGTAATTTTGTTAGGAAAACATAAACAACTCAACTCAACTCATCTAAGCCTTTTCCCAATTGCATAAGGTCGGCTTCATGAATCTGCTTCCTCCACTCTTCTCTATTCAAGACCGAGTTGACACTCAAATTACAAATAATTATATTTTTTTAATTATTTCTGTCTAAGTTAGTTTAGGTCTACCTCTACCTCTATCATTACTATGGGCTGTTAAAAAAGGTTCAGTTAATCTTAATTCGAATTATAAAACTGTCTTAAACTAAAAAATTTCAATCAAAACATTTAAAAATTCTGCAATCTCCTATCAAGTTTAATCAGTCTTACTAATTTTTTAGTATAAAATTTAGGATATTCTAACACTGAATTTCCTAATACTCAAATATAAAGTATGCATTTTTTTTCTTTTACAAGCTAATTTAAATTCCTTCCAACTTCTACAAAAAATTTAAAACCCCATTACACCACCATGCTAAACTATGAATAATTAACCTAAAAAAATCTTACTTTTTGTCATCCTCAACTCAACTCATCTAAGCCTTTTCCCAACTACATAAACATAAGAAGAAAATTAAAAATGAGGGAAACAAAAGAGATAGTTGTGGCAAATATCTCCATTATTCAGCCTTACCTAAGTTAGCAAGAAGTTAAATTGGAATTGATATTTTTCCTATAAAATAGAATTGACCAACAATCTTCTTTCAAGTTCATCATAAAAAGACACATGAAATTTACAAAAACAATATATTTTGAGAATTCCGAAACTAGATGGCCGCTAATCAACTTCAAAAAGCCTACATTGGACATAAAAGCAGGCCTTCAGATTTCACTCCTATTCTCCCTCCACCCCACCCACCAAGAACCAAAAAAGAAAAAAAGAATCAGAAAATCTTGAGCAAAATTGTACAGAGCGATTAAAATCCTTTTAACTAAATATACAATTGGCAGCGGTAAAATAAGGCACATGTACATAAACAGCAAACCAAAGAACCAAAAAACAGGATTATAATCATAGTTGAGAAAAGGCTTGGATCTCTAACAGCCCAAAATAGACACAACATAAAAGTCAAAACATCATGTTCGCACACCCATTTTTTCTAAAGAAAGTTTTCTTTTGATCAAAAAATAAAATGGGAATTTTCTGTTTTACACCATTTAGTTTATCATAAGTACCAAAAGAGCTTGGATGATGAGCAACGGCACAGGTGAATCTGAACCAGTACAAAAAATTATAAGCAAGCAAATTACTACAAGAAATTGCAGGGGCAACAGGGCTTAGCCTTAAGACCTTTCTTGCTATTGTTTTAAACAAACTGACCACTGAAAACAAAGTGGATTCCTTAAACAAGTTTCCCACACTTATTTGGATTCAATTTAAAAAGGTTGAAGAAATATGATGTCTCTAGTGTGAAAAAATAAGAAGAAATGCAATGTAAGGCTCATATTTCATCAGTTCTTAAGGAAATATTTAGAGATAGTTGTACGTTTTCTTTATTTATGGACCAGAATATGAGGAAATAAGAGGGACACATGATCACAAATTAAGCTTAATTGAATGAGGATGCTTTATGTTGAATATTAAACACACTGAAAAGAAATAGACGCATTGGAAGACACAATATACATGTAGGTAATCTTTCTACTGAAAGAGACCAGCCCACTCTTCCATTTAGTCAATCTCTCACCAAACTTCTCACCAATCTCTCAACACTCTTGGCCTAGTTTTGCCTAAAGACAAGGAAAGATCACATAGAAAAATCTACTTTAATGGAAACTTGTCATTTTCTTCCTGAGGTAAGTAGGGTTAATTGGGCCCAACCCCCCAAATTTATTAAGAAGAAAAGGAAGATACAGCAAGAAGTTAGTCAAGCAAGGCACTAGGGGCTTGAGGAGATAAGGTCGATCCTCACAAATTAGCTATCTGACCCTTGACCCAATCAGAATCATAGATATCATTTTCAGTACAAAAACTCCCCACTCACAGTACCAATTTACTGCGATCCTTGGAATAACTCCCATAGGGCTTTCTTCCACAAGAAGATCATCTTGTTCCTTTTCTTCCATACAGCCCAACAAACTGCCATCGCTAATTGGTCCCTAACAAGCTTCAATCTCTGTGGTACTTTCGTCTTCCTCACAGAGACCATATAGCAGAAACCGAAGCAGGCCTGCCTCAGATCCCCTAAACAGATTCAAGGATTCTTCAAATACCCCTGAGCAAAGGAACAATTCAGAAACAAATGATTCGCCAATTCTTCTCTGGCTTGCACAAACAGCAATGATTACTGATTCCCTACCCCTTCTTTGCTAGAGGATCCCCAGTATGAAGCACATGCTTTAACAGCAGCCACATGAAAACCTTCACCTTCTTGGGGACTTTAGCTCTTCGGTTATCTTTGCAAATGGACACATCAAACCTCCTTTGTTGGTGAATTGGCAGAAGGTAGAAAGACTTAACAATGAGGATGCTGTTAGGGGTGAGTCTCTGTTGTCTATCCCAATCTACGAATCTTTTAACCAAATCTAAATCTCAAACTAAACTTCCACTCACATTAAAAGAGGAAGTTGAAATCATTTTACAGCATAGAAAGTTACTGTCCTTGTATTGCTTGTAAGTTTTAAAAAGAAGAATTAAAGAACGGGTATAAACAAAAAAAAAAGTCAAAAGGTGCAATAATGCCTCAAACAAGAATTTTTTCCCTAGCTGAAAAAGATGTTATAGTATGACAGCTCCCTATCAAATGTGACAATTAAAACAACTGTTTATATTTTATAACTAGTCAAGTTAAATGAAAATGAAGAAGAAAGAAGAATGAATCTTAGAAGTTATAATGATTTCATTAGGCAAATGGTCACTACTTGACTCAGCCCTTCAATATTTTAAAAACAGACAATAAATCATTCAGTAAGATTTTTCTTTTTCAATAATTATGGTGGCAATGCCACCATCTTGGTTCAAATCTGGAACCTCTCCCTAGCAGCAGCAGTAAAAAGAGGGCCACCAACCAGTGGACCCAAATTCTGTGGTCAAGAAATTATTTTGTCAGAATGTAGAAACTGAAATTTATATTTTTAATTTTGTAAATGAATGTTGTCCCTGTTTTATGATGCCTTCATAAAGTCAGCATATGTTCTGATGACGCCCGATCACTGGTCCTGAATGCCGGGAGAAGAGAGCCGCTTAATCTGCCGTCCCTTGCCTGATCAGATGGCCTGCAAAAAGTCCCAAGACCGAAGGGATGCTCCGGTGGGGACCCTCCGACGCTCAAGTCAATAACAGGGGTCACAGCTGAGGAAGAGCTCAGACGAGCTCTGGAGAAAAGATGAATCCTCAGAAAGATAGGAATTCCTTTTTGGGGATTAGGGTAGCGAGTGTATGAAATTGCGTACCTTGTTTCTGAGTGGACTTACCCTTTTATAGGGAGTTGACCCTGCGCGACTATGTGGAGTTCCGTGAGAAAGGAATGTCCGCGGGGTTCGTGGGGGTTGCGTGAATCTTGGCTGGTTGGTGGGTTCTGTACCATCGGAGAAGGAGAAAAACGGCGGTTGGTGAGCCACGTCCCATCAGTCAGGAGAAAAATGGCGGTTGGTGAGCCACGTCCCATCAGCCAGCGGGGCTGACAGGTAGTTAGGTCCAGTCCCATCAGCGGCGTGGCTAGCGAGTAGTTGGGCCTGAGGATGCCAGGCGGCGCGGGTCAGAAGGATGGCGGCGTGAACAACCAGAACCGTTCTGGGGCCACCTTGAAGATGCCGGGGCGGGGCCGACCAGGGATGGTCGAGGCCGACACGGCTGGCCTGGAGATGCCGGGACCAGAGGGGTCGACCTAAGAAGGCCGGGGCCGACTTGGCCGACCCGGAGGTGCCGAGGCCAAGCGGGGCCGACCTGAAAAGGCCGGGGCCGACTTGGCCGACTTGGAGGTGCCGGGGACAAGCGGGGCCGACCTGAAAAGGCCGGGGCCGACTTGGCCGACTTGGAGGTGCCGGGGCCAAACGGACCGATCTGAAAAGACCGGGGCCGACTTGGTCGACTTGGAGGTGCCGGGGTCGAGTGAGACCGACCTGATGAGGCCGAAGCTGACTTGGCCGACTTGAAGGTGCCAGGGCCGACCTGAAAAGGCCGGGGCCGACTTGGCCGACTTGGAGGTGCCGGGGCCGAGCGGGGCGATCTGAAAAGGCCAGGGCCAACTTGGAGATGCCGGGGCGGGGCCGCCTTAAGGTTTTTATTTTGCCATAATTGCCCTTGTGGCTACGTCAGCCATATCATATGCCCCCCGCCCCTGAGCGCGAAGGGCCAAGCGCCCGCTGCCCTTTGGGCGAGAGGAGCGTAAAAATTCAAAAAATGATTGCTCTTTAGTACGCTTTTAATAGTTTGGTGAGCTGGCGCATCGTTCCGAGGCAGTGTCGCTTCGAAAATCTTTCACAATCATGCGGTAGGTGGGAACTGACGTTAGCGCCGGACGCCTCGAAGGGGAAAAAAGGTAAGGGACATCATCGCTTCTCCATTTTCTATGCCCTGCGATTGGTCGGGGATCATGCTCCTTGGGACGAATCGAGGCGGCACGTCTCGGGCGCAGGCGAGATTTTCAGCAGACAGCCCGTGGCGCAATAGGAAAGCGCCACGTGGTGGGAGCCTCGATTATCGCCGTTCGGAAATGGGGATATAAAAGCGCCCCAAAGGCTTGGGGAAAGCTTTTACATTGCCATTGCTTTTTTCAGCCTTCCTTCTCTTGAATTTTTCTGCAACCTGAGCCTTTCTGCCTTCGAGTTCCTTTCGATTCCCATGTTAGTTTCATCCTTCATCTTCACCCATAGACCGCCGTGCCGTTAGGGAGGGTAAGAGGCCTTTAGTAGAAACTTTCCATTCCAACAGTGAAGACCAAACCCCTTCAGCCCGTCAGGTGCTTCAGCCGGTGGACAGAATTACCATCCGCGCCGACCATCATCGACCGAACCTCCATCCACCTCAACTTTCCCCATTAGGGCAGTTCCTGTGTCTTTCCATCGCCCAGCTCCACCCTCAGCGATGAGCCTTGATCCTGCGGGTCCGGCGGGAGTGGCCTCAACTATGACCCCAGAGGACGTAGAGGCCATTAGGGCTAAGTACCAGGTTCCCAGCTTCGTTCATCTGTCCGCGCCGGGGCCTGAGGATAGGGTGACCTCCACCTTCCCGATCGGATCGCTCTGTATGAGGAGTTTTTCCGGTGCGGGTTGCGCCTTCCACTCCACTCCTTTTTCCAGAACCTTTTAGATAGATATAGGCTAGTGCCGGCGCAGTTGACTCGAACTCGATTCGGATCATCTGTGCCTTTGTAATTCTTTGCTATTTCGAGGGGGCCCGGCCAGGGTTATCGCTGTTCCGGGCGTTTTATAAACTTCGCCGCCAAGGTGAGGGGGCCTGGTGGGCTTTCATTGCTAGGCCGGGTAGGGCCTTTCCCCTAGATCTCCCATCTAAGATTAGGGGATGGAAATCCCGTTTCCTTTTTGCTCATGTCGAGAGGATTAGGACCGATTGGATGGAGCCGGACACCAGCTCCAATGATAATGCCACCGTAGGGGAGAGAGATAGGGAACTCTTCACCCAGCTGTCCAACTGCCAAATCCCTGGCTAAAAGAAACTCATGTCTGAGGAGAACCTGATAGAAGCCGAGTTGGCCCCGGCAGTTGGTGAGCACGACGTCTGATTCCTTCTGTCTCGACCGGAGGATTGTCATATGCGGTTGCTAACGTTCTTCGTTTTTGGATGCAGTGACGAGGTTCTCTGCCGGGAAGTTTGAAGCCGCTTTGAAGCAGAAGAGGCCGGCAGTCGGAGAAACATCAAGGCCGGCGAAGAAGCCTCGGAAGAGGGAGCGGGCCAAGCCGGCCCAAGCCGCTGAAGCCCCTAAGGCTCCAGCGCCTGCAGAGGAGCCGGCTAAGGAAACACCAACTGGGGAAGTGGTCCCGAGGCCGGCCGGGACCGAGATGAAGGAGGGAGAGATCCCGGTCACCATCCAAGCCGCCGTGGTGATTGTGGATCTCGAAGAGGAGGCCCCTGCCGCCGCCGATGAGCCCGAGATAAGGCAGGTCACCGTTGCTGTCAGCCCTCCGGCCGTTGCTGAGCCGGAGATGGAGAGGGTTCCCCCCACTGCCGGAGAGGGGGAGCCAGTCCCCAAGAAACCCCGTGCTAGGGCGGAGGCGACCGGGGAGCAGAGGGATAGAACGGAGAGCTCGTTCCGGCGGTTGGTGCACCCCTCGACCCGTCCTCGGGTCGAACAGGAGGGGCCGACGCGGCTGGTCCCCAGGTTCAACTCAATGGTGGATGCCGCGCAAGCCTCCCGCCTTCTATCAGGTGTCCGGACTGCCGAGTCCGAGGAGAGATGCGGGGAATGAGCCACTCTACGCTCCTGGATATGGTGATGGTCGCCGTTGTCCAGGTAATCTTCTGAGCTCTCTCTGCTTCCGGACGTATCTTTTGGTGCTCCAATCTTTTTAGGGTTAACATGTTCCCCTTGCTGCAGATGGCCAACGGCGTGGTCGGCCTTCGTGAGGCGGTGGTCCACTCTTCGGACGCGCTTACGAGGGCATTGGCACGGGCCGAAAAGTACAGGAAGGAGAGCGCGGCGTAGTCCCAGAGCCTCGCTCAACTTCACTAGGAGGCCAAGGCCCGGGAGGAGAACCTGGGCGGCCGAATAAAGGAGGCGGAATGCCGGGCCGAGGCTGAGAGTGGTCGGGCATCCGCGGCTGAGGCCAGATTGGAGCTGGTCTCGGACCGGCTGAAGGCCGCCGTGGCGCAGAATAAGGAGCTAGCCCGTCAGCTCCAATGCGCCGAGAGGGAGGCTGGGGCGGCGCGAGATGAGGCCCGGGCCGCCGTGGAGAAGGCGGCGATCGAGGTAGGCCATAAGAAGGCTGGGGCCGTGGCCTATGCGGACGAGGCCGCGCACGCGCGTTAAATCTTTAATGTTAAAACAAATTACACTTATGTTCAGGAATGATTAAAGTAGGCACTACTTATGCTCAAACTTTAATTGACCCGGGTACCACGCATTCTTTCATATCTGACACCTATCTTGACAAGAATGCATCATTGACACCCGTTCCTCTGGAGCAAGAGTTGCATATTGCTTTTCCAAATGGAGATATTATGAAGGTTGACACAGTATGCAAATCCTGCTCGATTGTCTTGGAGGATAGGAGGTTAAATGCTGATCTAATTGTCCTTCCACTGAAGTTCTTTGATGTTATCCTTGGAATGGATTGGTTGGCCTCCTATCATGCTTCAGTAGACTACTTCAGGAAGATTGTCAACTTCAAAATTCCAAGTCAACCTGAATTCAGTTTTACTGGTGGTCAGAAACACCTAGCCTCTGTATTTGTATCAGCGCTGCAGGCTGAAAGGTATCTGATGAATGATGGTCAAAGATTTATTGCTGTAGTCAAGGACCTTCAGCAGAAAGAGACCAAGTTGGAAGATATTCCTATAGCTCGAGAATTCCCTGATCTCTTCCCCGATGAATTGACTGATTTGCCCCCAGATCGAGAAGTCGAGTTCTCCATTGATCTAGTTCCTGGAACTGGACCTATATCCAAGGCCCCTTACCGCATGGCCCCGGCTGAGCTAAAGGAACTGAAGGATCAGTTGCAGGAGCTCCTAGATCGGGGATTTATCAGACCAAGTGCTTCTCCTTGGGGTGCTCCAGTCTTATTTGTTAAGAAGAAGGATGGCAATCTTCGGCTCTACATTGATTACCGAGAAATCAATAAGGTAAAAATGCGGAATAAGTACCCTCTGCCGAGGATTGATGACTTGTTTGATCAACTCCAAGGAGCTCGGATATTCTCAAAGATTGATCTCAGATCAGGGTACCATCAACTCAAAGTTAAGGAAGGGGATGTGCCTAAGACAACATTCAGAACCAAATATGGCCACTATGAGTTCTTGGTGATGCCGTTTGAATTAACTAATGCCCCAGCAGCATTCATGGATTTGATGAACAGAATTTTTAAGCCATACTTGGATCAGTTTGTAGTGGTTTTCATTGATGATATCTTAATATATTCTAAGAGCCAAAAGGAGCATGAGGACCACCTGAGAATCGTGCTACAGATTCTTCGGGAGAAGAAACTTTATGTCAAGCTGCAGAAGTATGATTTTGGTTGGATCAAGTATCTTTCTTGGATCATATAATATCCAAAGATGGCATATCTGTGGACCCGAAAAAGATTGAAGCTATCATTAGCTGGAGCCGACCTTCCAATGTGGTAGAAATCAGAAGCTTCTTGGGGCTAGCCGGGTACTACCGTAAATTTATGGACTTCTCTTGCATTGCTTTATCCCTAACTCGCTTAACCTAAAAGCGAGTGAAGTTTGATTGGACAAAGGAGTGTGAGAAAAGTTTCCAGGAGTTAAAGCAGCGCCTGGTGTCAGCTCCCATTCTTGTCCTTCCGACGAGATCTGAAGGAATTACACTATATACTGATGCCTCTCGTAAAGGATTGGGATGCGTTCTGATGCAGAATGGGAAGATGATAGCCTATGCCTTCAGACAATTGAAGCCTTATGAGTAGAATTACCCTACTCATGATCTGGAATTGGCTGCTATGGTTTTTGCCCTGAAGATTTGGCGGCATTATCTATATGGGGTGTCATGTGATGTGTATACAGATCATAAGAGTCTAAAATACATTTTCACACAGAAGGAGCTGAACTTGAAGCAGAGGAGGTGGTTGGAACTATTGAAGGATTATGACCTGACCCTATACTATCATCCTGGGAAGGCCAATGTAGTAGCTGATGCTTTGAGCAGAAAATCCTCTTCAGAGTTAGCTGCTATGATTACTTTCCAGCCTCACATATTGAGGGACCTTGAGAGGTGGGAGGTTGGATTGAGAGTACAACGGTCTGATGGGCTTGTTGCAGCACTTGTACTCCAGCCAACCCTGGTTGACAAGATCAAGTCCTCCCAGAAAGAAGATCCAGATTTACAAAGGATTAAAGAAGCTGTGCAGTCAGGAGTTCAAAATGAATTTTATGTAATGAAGGATGGATCCCTGAAATTTGAAGGTAGACTTTGTGTGCCAAACATAGATGAGCTAAAGGCCGAAATTTTGAAGGAGGCTTACTACTCTCCCTATATTGTACAACCAGGTGGCACTAAGATGTATAGAGACTTAAAGAAAAATTTTTGATGGAAGGGTATGAAGAGGGAGATTGCTCAGTATGAGGAGGCCGAAGGCAGAGCCAGGGAGGCCGGGGTGTAAGCCCAAGAGGCCAAGGCCAGGGCAGAGCGAGCCAAGGCCAAGGCGAGGCAGGCCGTCTCCAGCTACAAGGCCTCGGTGGAGTTTGGGAAAGAAGTCCTCGAGGCCAGCCTCGACGCCTACGTTAAGGGCTTTGAGATGTGCAAGACTAAGGTGTCCACGGCTCTCAAAATTGACATTGCCGAGCTCGAGGGGATCCAACCCGGAGAAGCTGACGAGGAGCCGGCGAAGGAAGAAGAAGACGACAAAGGAGAGCCGGGCCCAAACGAGCCCTGAAGAGTTGTTGTTTCTTTTCCTTTTTCTTTTTGTAATCGGCCTCGGGCCAGATTTTGTACTCCTATTTCATTATCAATGAAGAGAAGCTTTCTGCAAGAATATCTTTGTGTTTTTGCCTTGCCTGTTTCTTCTTTCCTCTGGGCCGAACCATCTTGTTGTGCAACTTTCTTTCGAGATGCTCTTTAACTCTGAACGTTGTGCATGTGATAATGCTGTGGCCAAACCGTTGCATCAGGTTGGCCTGTGTTGAATCGCGTCTTTGGGGTATAAGCCGACCGCGTAGGAGGTTACTTAGGATGCCTTGAGTTATCACAGGCCGTTTGACCGAAGATTCGCTTGCGCTCGAATATTCTAAGGACTTAGAACGATTCGAGGGCAACTTATCGTCGATATCAGCTTGAGAGCATCGTGGGCCGAGTAGGGTTTGACCGGGGAAAGTCCGGGTCGACTCGGCAGACTTAGAGACCGTAAGGGTTGGCGAGCTTTTCTAAAACCACCTCGGGGGTTTATGTGCCGCCCGAGGAGCGACTCGATCGGGTACGAAGCCTTTAGGGTCTTAACCGCCTCGAGGGCACCTCCATGCCGGGACCGAGTGGTGTCCCGTGAGCAGCGATGCTGGCGAGCTCCTTGTGAACCACTTCGGGGGTTTGTATGCCATCCGAAGGGCGACTCGGCGGGTACGGAGCCTTTAGGGTCTTAACCGCCTCAGGGGCACCTCCGTGCCGAGGCCGAGTGGTATCCCATGGGCCGCGATTCCGGCGAACTCCTTTTGAACCACCTCGGGGGTTTGTATGCCACCCGAAGGGCGACTCAGTAGGTACGGAGCCTTTAGGGTCTTAACCGCCTCGGAGGCACCTCCGTGCCGGGGCCGAGTGGTGTCCCGTAGGCCGCGATGCCGGCGAGCTCCTTTTGAACCACCTCGGGGGTTTGTGTGCTACTCGAAAGGCGACTCGGTGGGTACAGAGCCTTTAGGGTCTTAACCGCCTTGGGGACACCTCCATGCCGGGGCCTAGTGTCCCATGGGCCGCGATGCCGGCGAGCTCCTTTTAAATCACCTCGGGGGTTTGTGTGCCACCCGAAGGGCGACTCGGCGGGTACGGAGCCTTTAGGGTCTTAACCGCCTCGGGGGCATCTTCGTGCCGGGGCCGAGTGGTGTCCCGTGAGCCGCGATGCCGGCGAGTTTCTTTTGTGAGATCTGGTCCTTGGATGCAAGGGAGAGCAGGCTGTGGCGTTAGAAGGGACCTCTTTTATTGCTTGTATTCTGGGGGATACATCATTGATAATATCGGCGGAGATTATCCGCATTCCAGGTACGCGGAATGGGTTGTCCGTTGAGCTCTTCCAGTTTGTACGCCCCTTGGTGGAGTGTCTCGGCGATGCGATAAGGACCCTCCCAGTTGAGGGATAGTTTGCCCCCTCCGTAGGCTTAGATACCTCAGCTTTTCTTAAAACCAGATCTCCATGGCGAAAGACTTTAGGACAAACTCGGGCGTTGTAATATTTGGCTGCCTATTGACGGAAGGTTGCCATACGCAGCCTTGCCCGGTCATGTGCCTCGTCGATAAAGTCCAGGTTGGCTCATATCAATGTGAAATTGTCTTCCTCGTTGAAGGACTCCACGCGCGGACTGGGCAGTCCGATCTCAACAGGGATGACGGCCTCGGATTCGAAAACGAGACTGAAGGGAGTTTCGCCCATCGGGGCTCTGGAAGTCGTGTGGTAAGCCCATATCACGCTGGGGAGCTCCTCCACCCATCGACCCTTGGATCCATCCAGCCTGGTGCTGAACCCCCTGAGAATGGTGCGGTTCATGACCTCGGCCTCCCCGTTGGTCTGGGGGTGGCCGATAAAGGTAAATCTATGGCGAATACCCAGCTCGCTGCAGAAAGCCTTGAATGCTTCATTGTTGAACTGGCGACCATTATCCGTGACGAGGGTGTGAGGTAGGCCAAAGTGGCATATGATCGACTTCCAGAAGAAGGCTTTGACTTTACTCTCGGTGATTTTAGCCAGCGCCTCGACCTCAACCCACTTGGAGAAGTAGTCGATGGCCACCAGTAAGAATATCCGCTGTCTCGAGGCTGAGGGAAATGGTCCAAGGATATCCATCCCCCACTGAGCGAAGGGCCAAGGGGCTGAGAGCGGGTTGAGCGGTGTGGATGGCTGATGCTGAATGTGTGCATGGCGCTGGCAACCATCGCACTTCTGAACTAACTTGGCAGCATCCTCTCTCATGGTGAGCCAAAAATATCCCTGACGGAGGGCCTTCTGGGCTAGGGACCTGCCCCCCAAATGATTTCCGCAGATGCCTTCATAAATTTCTCTAAGGATGTAGTCAGCGTCGGCAGGTCCTACACATTTGAACAAAGAGTAGGAGAACGACCTTCTGTACAGGCGTCCGTCTAGGAGGATGAACTTGGAGGCCCTCCATTTGAGCAGCTTGGCTTCATTGTGGTCATCAGGGAGGGTGCCGTCGATGAGATAGCGGACGTAGGCATCCATCCATGTAGGCTCGTAGGTGAGCGGGAGGACTTCCTCGCCATCTTCTATGCTGGGCCTTTCTAAGTATTCAATGTAGGTGTCCCTTGCGATGCCGTCGGCGGAGGTAGCCAGGCGGGAAAGGATGTCGGTCTTGGCGTTCTCACTCCGGGGGATGTAACTAATGCTGAAATAAGCTAACGGGGAGACCAAGAGCCGAACCTTGCCCAGGTACTGAGTCATAGTAGGGTCACGCGCCTCGTACTCTCCATTGATTTGCTCGGAGATGAGTTGCGAGTCGGTAAAAGCTCTGAAACACCTTATTCCCAACTCCTGGGCTAGCCTTAATCCTGCTAGCAAAGCTTCATACTCGGCCTGGTTGTTAATGGCTTTGAATAGAAACCGCAAGGCACACTCCGCTCTCTCTCCAGCTGGCCCGGCAAGAATGAGGCCGGCACCGCTTCCCTGAGAGTTTGATGCGCCATCTACATGGAGGATCCAAGTTTCCCCATCGTTGCTCGGCTCGGGCTCGTGCTGCTCCATGGAAACCTCCCTGATCTCCTCATCCGCTCAAGTGCATTCGACTAGGAAGTCGGCCAAGACTTGGGACTTCAGAGCCGGCCGTGCCTAGAAGGAGAGGTTGAACTCCCCTAGCTTAATGTCCCACTTGGCGAGTCGACCTGAGGTGTCCGGACGGGCCAGGATGGCTCGGAGAGGTTGGTCCGTCAGCACCACAATGGGATGGGCTTGAAAATATGGGTGGAGATGTCGGGCGGAAACGACTAGGGCGAAGATGATTTTTTCTGTCTTGGAATATCTGACCTCCGCATCGTGAAGCACCTTGCTTACGAATAGACTGACCTCTGGGTTCCATCAGCATCGAGACGCACCAAAACTGAGCTAATGGCCTCCGAAGAAGCAGCTAGGTAGAGAAGAGACTTTCCCCGTCTCTTGGCTTGGACAAGAGCGGCGGAGAAGACAGAAACGCCTTCAGGCCATCAAGGGCTTTCTGTCAGTCATCCGTCCACTCGAAGTTGTTCACCTTCCGCAAAGCCTTGAAGAAAGGCAAGCACCTCTCGGCCGATTTGGAAAGGAAACGACTTAGAGCCGCCACCCTTCCCGTTAACCGATGTGCTTCCTTCTTGTTGGATGGTGGCCTCATGTCGAGGATGGCACTGATTTTCTCTGGGTTCACCTCGATCCCTTGCTGAGTCACCATAAAACCCAGAAACTTGCCTGCCGTAACCCCAAAGGCACATTCTTGGTTCAGCTTGACTTGGAAGCGGTGGAGATTGTTGAAAGTCTCCTCTAGATTGGAGACATGATCAGAAGCATGGATGCTCTTGGTCAGCATGTCATCCACGTAAACTTCCATGTTCCGGCCTAACTGATCCTGGAATACCCTGTTCATCAACCTTTGATAGGTCGCCCCCGCGTTTTTGAGACCGAAGGGAATCACTTTGTAGCAATAAATCCCCTTTTCTGTCACAAAGGATGTATGCTCTTCGTCGCTGGGGTCCATTCTTATTTGATTATATCCAGAGAAGGCGTCCATGAAGCTGAGGAGCTCGTGGCCGGAGGTGGAATCTACCAGCTGGTCTATCCTTGGCAGGGGGAAACTGTCTTTCGGACACGCCTTGTTGAGGTCAGTGAAGTCGATGCAGATTCTCCAGCTCCCGTTTGCCTTTCGTACCATGACCAAATTGGCCAGCCAGCTAGGGTAATGCGCTTCTCGTATGTGACCGGCACTGAGCAGTTTGTTGACCTCCTCATCAATGGCTTTTTGCCGCTCGGGAGCGAAGCTCCTCTTCCTCTGGCAGATCGGACAGTGCTTCGGGTCGATGTTGAGCTTATGGGTGATTACTTCTGGAGGGATGCCGGCATGTCAGACGCTGACCAGGCGAAAACGTCTGAGTTGGCCCGCAGGAAGGCTAGGAGGCGATCACAGTCCTCCTGGGGGAGGAGTCCGCCAATGCGCACAGTCTTCGCCAGATCATCTCCGAGGGAAAAAGTCAAGAGGTGCTCGGCCGGCTCTCCTCTCCTGTCGGATTCCCTGGGGTCAATTGCTTCTGGGACCGGCTCGGTTTCAAAGGGCTTGACGCCGTGTGATAGCAGGCAAAACTAAGCCAATCTCGCCTTTCATCTCCCCAACCCCCCCCCACTAGTAGGGAATTGTACCAGCAAGTGCCGGGTGAAGATAACCGCATCCAATAGATTTAGGCTTGGGCGCCCGAGAATGGCGTTGTATGCCAAGGGGACCCTCACGACCATGAATTTTATGATCACTGTGCTTTGGCATGGCAGTGTCCCGGCTGTCACAGGCAAAGATATCTCGCCTTCAACCCTTACCGAATCTCCGGTGAACCCGACCAAAGGGGTTGCCACAAGCTGAAGAGAGTCTATAGAGAGTCCCATCCGAACAAAAGCGTCGTAAGTAAGGATGTCAGCTGAGCTGCCACTATCAACTAATATTCTTTTTACAGGGTGCTTGGCGATCGTCATGGAGACGGCGATGCCTTCATTGTTTACATTCTCAATATTTGCCGATCCCCACAGGACTACATTACCCGGCGCCTCTTCCCCTCTCGGTCGCTTAGATGCAGAGGCCGCTCCCCAGGACACCATCCCGACTGTCCGCTCCGTGAGGGTATTGTCGACCGTAGCCTGAGCAGGCAGGGGTCCCATAAGTGCCGGCAGCGGCTGTGGTGCCTTCTGAATATACTTGCCGAGGTAGCCCCGCTGGATGAGCTCCTCGATGGCCTGCTTTAGGCTGTAGCAACTGTTGGTGTCGTGGCCGTAATCTTGATGGAATCGGCAGTAACGGCTCTTGTCGCAGGGAAGACTTTCTTCATGGAAGGAGGGCGCTGGAAATAAGGCTCGCCCTCGATTTTCATCAGGATGTGGGATCGAGGGGCGAGAAGAGGCGTGAGCTTGCTTTCGTCGGGGACAGGGCTTTGACGCCTGTTGTGGGACCGGCGAGACGGGTCGGACCGCCGGCGATGAGGGGGTCCGCTAGGCTCGGGCGAGCAGGTTTATGACTGGAGCTCCTTGTAGATTCTTGGCGGGTGAGGTCGGCCTCATCCGCACGGATGTACTTCTGGGCCCGGAGGAGGAGGTCGGAGTAGGAACTCGGGGGCTTCTTGTCTAGAGAAAAGATGAAGCGGGATGGGAGGAGTCCCGCTTCAGCGCCAGCGTTGCCACCGCGTCGTCGAGGTGATAAACTTCGAGGGCGACGGTCTTGAACCGGGACACAAAGTCCGCAGCGACTCCCCCTCCTTCTGGCGCACAGAGAAGAGGCTGTCCGCGACCCTCGGGATCCGCCGGCAGGCATCGAAATGCGCCATAAAAGCCCTTTCCAGCTCTCAAAAAGAGTCAATGCTGTGAGGGGACAGGCGCAAGTGCCAGGCATGAGCGGCTTTCCGTAGAGTGGCGGGGAAAGCTTTACAGAGAAGGGCATCTAAGGCACCCTGAACTTGCATCATGGATTTGTAGCTCTCGAGGTGGTCGAGAGGATCCGTCGTACCATCGTACGAATCTATCTGGGGGAATCAGAATCTAGAGGGGACAGGCTCCTCCAGTATTCGACGAGTATAAAGAGAACGGGTGTCATATTCCTCCTCCGGTTGATTGTTGATCTTTCTAGCGAGCTTGTCCAATCGCCGGTTGTACTCGTCCAGGCGCTCCTTCACCTAGCGGCTGATTGTCGGGGCCCTCTGAGACGGCTCAAGGATGAAGAGGAGGAAGAAGAAGGAGAAGGGCGCGGAAGGTGGGATTTCCGCTTTGGCTCCTGGAAGTGCGGCTCCGGAGGGAACTTGCTAGGACCGCAATTTGGAGATCGTGGCCGCTTGGGGGGCTCATGGCGAGGCTTCCTTGGGGAAGCCCGGCGACGACCGGCCTCTCGCTGAGGAAAGCCTCCCCTTGCAGATTGCTGACTAGCAGGGGAAGTGGACTGCTGCTGGGTGGCCACGGACTGCTGCTGCTGAAGTCGATGGACCATGACGGTGAGGGTCTGAACTTGTCGAGTGAGGGTTGCCAACTGCTCCGCAGCTGGAGCAGCCGTTTCCGGTTGAGGGGAAACGACGGGAGGATCAACGGCAGGGAGGTTGGTCTCCTGCTGCTTAGACGGGGGAAGATGCCCCCCGGGGTGACTGACTAAGGCATCCTGAGCTCGTGTCATCACCATTGTCGGGAGAGGGAAAGAAGTGGTGTGAGCCCCGTTCTCCCACGGATCCTCACCATGTGAGGATCCGTCTTCTTGGACTAGAGGAGGGGGAGGCGCCATAGCCGTACCTGCACGCGGGCGGCTCCCCAGCTCCGCCAGTCAAAGAGGGCGGCACCCCTCTTCTCATGAGTACAGGGGAGGTCCTCCCCGCGCCGCTATATATGGGGAGGGAGGAGGGAGTCTTCCCCTTCACCCATCATCTTCATCGATCATCAGGTATTTTCCCCCCCCCTTCGTCCACTGTTTCAACAGAGAGAAGAGTGACAGAGAGGAAAATCGGGAGGGATTCCTCCCGTTGCAATGCCCGGCCGCTCGAGGCGGCCGAGCCGGAGGAGGAAGAGAGGAGGCTTCGGCCGCTCGAGGCGGCCGAAGTGGGGCGTTGGAGGGCCGTCGGGCGGCCCTCCCTTCATCGTGGAACCAAGCCGCTCCGCGGCTTGCTTCAGGCCCGGCGAAGTGCCCGCCGGTTCGCCGGGCTTGGGCGGCGGCCGGTGGCCTCCACCGGCGCAAGGCAAGCGTCCGGTGGAGGTCCGGCCGGCTATGGTGGCCGGCCGTGGCACCGGCACGAGTAGCCGCGGCGAATGACGGGAGAAAAAGAGAGAGATTGAGAGAGAGAGGGGAGGAGCTCGGCCGGGCGGCGGCCGGCTCCGGGCCGATCGACGGCGGCCGGGCCCTCCGGGAAGTGGCCGGCGGCGGCCCTAGCCGTCGGCACACGCTGAGGCAGGGGAGAGGGGGGAGCGGGCCATGTTGGGCCGTTCCCCTTTTGGGCCCTATTGGGCCGTCTCACGAGCAATTTTTGGACCACGATTTGGACCCCGTATTGGGCCAAAAATGAAAAAATAAAAATATGCCCCGGATCATTGTTGATTCTAGTTTCTGGGGGTATTTTTATCTTCCCATTTGTACTTATGTATTGGGAGATATTTAAGCCCCAAGTTGGCCCAGGATTAAACTGGGTAGAGGTTAAAAGCTATTTTAATATGCTATTTTTGAGGATTAAAAATTGGAAAATTGATGCTGTAGGTAGCCAGGTACTTAAATAGCCGAATTACATTTTTGAATTAGCGCCAGAAGGTAAGTAAGTCATTTATCATAATTTCTATAAATTATTAAAATATGAAAATTATGTATTTAAATGCTATATTGTTATATATTGCATTATTTGAAAAACGAGAAAAATGGATTGGTATTATTATTTGCAAATGAGCGTTTACTATGATTAGTTTATTATTTATTATATTTTGCAAATAATTAGGTATTTATGTGGACAACTGATCAATTGCATGACCTTTGAAATTGTTAAAGGTTTTATAAATATACATGCTATTTGGCAAATGTGACATTAAAATGATACTTTGTGTATATGATAATATGTTCCACCATGGTCCACTATGATATGATAATGTGATATGTTGCATGACTCACTTGGCACCGGAACCCAACTCCATAGGGGGTATATGGAGAACACACACTCAGGAGGTGTGCTGTGACAGGATATGGCAATATTATGCCACATGGCACTGGGACCCATCTCCATAGGGGGGTATATGGAGAGCACACTCTTAGGGTGTGTTGTAACCGGATATGCAGGATGTGAGTTCATGACACTATTTCCAGGACCCTGACTCCTAGGGATATTTATGGAGGATACACTCGAGGGGGGTGTTCTGTGTACATAGTGTGTGGCCGTGGGATATTGGTATAAAAATACATTTTACATGCTATTTATAGTGGTACAGTGGTTTTATCCTGAAATTGTATATTCTTGATATGCTATATATGGCAATTGTTCCAAAATTATTTTGAGTACATGATGCATGTTTGATAACATGGTAAAATGTATTTGAATTATGGAAGCTTGACAAGACGTTTATTATGAAAAATTTGAGTTGATAAAAGCATGAAGTAATTACATTATATTATAGTTGGCTTACTTATTGAGTGTGAGCTCATTTAAATCTCACAATGTTTTTCAGAGCCACAGAACTGAAGATGGGGATATGGGTAGTTGGAGCAGAGTGACTTGGATCCAATACTTTGTTGTAACCCCATTGAGTTATGTATTTTGGCATGTAGCCTAAAACATTTGATTATGGTTTGTATAAGAACCATTTAAATTGGATGAATATAATTATTACCCCTCCTTGTATTAAATGTTATATTTCGGGACGCCTTGCATGCCCGGCATGCGGCGGGTTGCCACCCCTAGATCCAATATAGGGTCTGGGGCGTGACAGCTTTTGTGGTATCAGAGCCAGGTTTGACCTTAGGGACAAAAACAAGATGACACTAGGCAGAACATTAGGATTACATTGGGAGGGTGATAACTTTATTAAAAATTTCAAGTAGTATATTTTGAAAGCCTGAATTTTGTGGTTTACAAGGATATTGACTGGAACCTAACTCTGGCAGGAGTTAAGAATGCCATGTCGCACTAGGAGTCTGCGGCCTATTGGGAACTCCCAGGCTGGGGACTCTGGCCAGCAGGGAGGCCAGCAAGCTTCTGGAGGCTCTGGTTCCGTTAATTTAGCTGACAATGGTCAACCACAATTTCAGGCCCAGTTGCTTCAGGCTCTGCGGGAATGTCGCAGGCTATGCAAGCCATGCAGCAACAAATCCAGCATGCTTGGCCTGCCTCTCCCGCTCCGCAGCCTGCTCAGTCGGCTCCATCCCAGCCCTGGCGGGAGGGGGCCGGAGCTTTGCTGAGTTCAAGAGCTTGGCCCCTGCCCCTTTTTGTGGATCTACTAACCCTGCCGATGCTGAAAAATGATGAGGGAGATGGAGAAAGCCTTTGCAGCTCATGGTAGCCAAAGGAGGAGCGAATCAGATTCGCTACCTACCTCCTTCAGGGGGAGGCATATGATTGGTGGCTACTTGTGGAGCAGCGAATGGATGGACGAGCTATTTCTGGGGAGAGTTTAAGAAAGTCTTCTATGACAAATACTTCCCCAATAGTGTGCAAGGCAGATGCAGTCAGAGTTTGTCAAACTGGAGCAAGGAAACCTCTCTGTGGCGCAGTATGAAGCCGAGTTTACCCGGTTGGCTCGGTTTGCTCCAGACATAGCGGCCACTGAGAGAGCCAAGATCATCAAGTTCACCGAGGGACTGAGGCCCAAACTGATGCAACAGTCAATGCCTTCGAGCTCTCCACATTTAGTGCCGTGGTAAACAAGGCCCTGGTGATTGAGAGGGATATGGGTGTGGTCCATAAGCAGTGGGAGCAGCAGCAGAGGAAGAAGAAGGGGTCTCCTTCTGGCCAGTCTTCAGGTCAGGCCAAGAAGAAAGGTCCTTATCAGGCCCCTCAGGACCAAAAAGTACGGAAACTCATTGCCCTCAATGCGGAAACTCCCACCCGGGCAAGTGGTGCCGCGGGACGACGGGTGCCTGCTTCATATGTGGGCAGGTGGGTCACAAGATGGCCACTTATCCCCTTCAGAGGGATCAGCAGCCTCCTGCGGATCAGGGTAGAGGCCAGCAACAGCAGCCTAGGACCCAGGGAAGGGTCTTTACTCTCACACAGCAGGATGCTGCCGCTTCTAACTCTGTTGTGACAGGTACGCCTGTTACTTAAGTACTCGTTTAAGATTGTTTCATTCATATGCAATGGGATGCATTGATCATGAATGATAAAAGTATTGTTAAACCTCATGACATCTAAGACAAACTAAATTTTGTGACCAGGTATAATTAAAGTAGGCAACACTTATGCTCAAATCTTAGTGGATCCGGGTGCCATGCATTCATTTGTATCTAGCACATATCTCACCAAGGATGAATCTTTGACACCCGTCCCCTAGAGCAGGAGTTGCACATTGCTCTCCCAAATGGTGATGTTATGAGGGTAGACTCAGTATGCAGATCTTGCCTGATTAACATGGGGGATAGGAGATTGAAGGCCGATCTAATCGTCCTCCCACTAAAATCCTTTGATGTTATCCTTGGGATGGACTGGTTGGCCTCCTATCATGCTTCAGTAGACTGTTTCAGGAAGATGGTGATCTTCAAAATTCTAATCAACCTGAATTCAGTTTTACTAAAAGTCAGGAGCATCTGGCCTCGGTGTTCGTGTCAGCACTACAGGCCGCAAAGTATTTGAAGAAGGGTAGTCAAGGGTTTCTTGCTGTGGTCAAGACCTTCAGCAAGATGAGGTCAAGTTGGAGGATATTCCAGTGGCTCGGGAATTTCCTGATGTTCCCAGACGATTTGACCGAACTACCCCCAGATCGGGAGGTTGAGTTCACTATTGATTTGGCCCCTGGCACTGGACCTATATCCAAGGCCCCGTACCGTATGGCCCCGGCTGAGCTAAAAGAGTTGAAGAGCCAATTACAGGAGCTCCTTGACCGGGGATTCATCAACCTAGTGTATCTCCTTGGGGTGCTCCAGTATTATTTGTCAAAAAGAAAGATGGAAGTCTTCGGCTCTGCATTGATTACCGAGAAATCAATAGGGTAACAGTGCGGAACAAGTATCCTTTGCCGAGGATTGATGATCTATTTGATCAACTCCAAGGAGCTCGGGTATTCTCAAAGATTGATCTTCGGTCAGGATACCATCAACTCAAGGTCAAGGCTGGGGATGTGCTTAAGACAGCATTCAGACTAGGTATGGCCACTACGAGTTCTTGGTGATGCCGTTTGGGTTGACTAATGCCCCGGCAGCATTCATGGACTTGATGAATAGAATCTTTAAGCCATACTTGGACCAGTTTGTGGTGGTATTCATTGATGACATCCTGGTGTATTCTAAAAGCCAGGAGGAACATGTGGACCACCTGAAGATTGTTCTGCAAACTCTTCGGGAGAAAAAGCTTTATGCCAAGTTGCAGAAGTGTGACTTCTGGTTGAGCCAAGTATCATTCTTGGGTCATATAATATCTAAAGATGGCATATCTGTGGATCCAAAGAAGATTGAGGCATTGTTAACTAGTGTAGGCCTTCCAATGTATCTGAAGTAAGAAGTTTCGTGGGGCTGGCTGGATATTATCGCAGATTTGTGGAAGGCTTCTCTCGCATTGCTCTACCCCTGACTCGCTTGACCCAAAAACAAGCGAAGTTTGACTGGACTGAGGAGTGTGAGAGAAGTTTTCAGGAGCTGAAGCAACGCCTAGTATCAGCCCCCGTCCTTACCCTTCCATCAGGATCTGGAGGATTCACCCTATTCACGGATGCTTCTCGGAAGGGATTGGGATGTGTTCTAATGCAAAATGAGAAGGTGATAGCCTATGCCTCCGGCAGCTAAAGCCATACGAGCAAAATTATCCTACCCATGACCTGGAGTTGGCCGCTGTGATTTTTGCCTTGAAGATTTGGCGGCATTATCTATATGGAGAGACATGTGATGTGTACAGACCACAAAAGTCTGAAGTACATCTTCACTCAGAAGGAGTTAAATTTGAGGCAGAGGAGGTGGATGGAGCTACTAAAAGATTATGACCTGAACCTGCACTATCACCCAGGGAAGGCCAATGTGGTAGCTGATGCCTTGAGCAGGAAGTCCTCCTCGGAGTTAGCTTCTATGATCACTTCTCAGCCTCACATCCAGAGGGACCTTGAGAAGTTGGAGGTTGGATTGCGAGTACAACGGTCCGATGGGCTTGTGGCAGCACTTGTACTCCAACCAACTCTGTTAGACAGGATCAAGTCCTCCCAGAAAGAAGACTTGGACCTGCAAAAGATTAAAGAAGCTGTGAAGTCAGGGGTTCAAAATGAATTTGCTATAATGGAGGATGGATCCCTGAGATTTGATGGCAGGCTCTGTGTGCCAAATGTGGTGGAACTAAGAGCAGAGATTCTAAGGGAGGCTCACTACTCCCCTATACAGTGCACCCAGGAGGCACCAAGATGTACAGAGACCTAAAAGAAAATTTTTGGTGGAAGGGAATGAAAAGAGAGATTGCTCAGTATGTGGCCAAATGTTTAATATGTCAGCAAGTGAAGGCTGAGCATCAAAGGCCTGGGACCTCTTCAATCTCTGATGATTCCACAATGGAAATGGGAGAAGATCACTATGGACTTCGTGACTGGTCTGCCTAAGACCCCTAGGAGCAATGATGCGGTGTGGGTCATTGTAGACAGATTGACGAAGTCAGCCCATTTCCTACCATTCAGAGTTGGGATTTCCAGTGAGAGATTGGCCATCATGTATATTGAGCAAATTGTGAGGCTTCATGGTATTCCCGTATCTATTGTATCAGATCGGGATACTAGGTTTGTGTCCCAATTCTGGAAGAGTCTTCATAGGGCTCTGGGGACCAAATTGAACTTCAGCACAGCCTTTCATCCTCAGACAGATGGGCAGTCTGAGAGGACCATACAGACCCTGGAGGACATGTTGCGAGCCTGTGTGATGGACTTGGGTGGTGCTTGGGACAACCACTTATCTTTAGTGGAATTTGCTTATAATAATGTTACCAAGCCAGTATCCAGATGGCTCCATTTGAGGCCTTGTATGGTAGAAAATGCAGATCTCCTTATGTTGGGATGATGAGGGGGAGAGAAGATTGTTGGGCCCCGAACTGATTCGCAGACAGTAGAGAAAGTACAGTTGATCAAGGAACGACTCCGCACAGCTCAGAGCCGACAGAAGAGCTATGCGATGTGAGAAGAAGGGAGCTAGAATTTCAGATTGGGGACCATGTCTTTCTGAAGATATCACCAACCAAAAATGTGATGAGATTTGGGATTAAAGGTAAATTGAGTCCACGATACATTGGGCCATTTGAGATTCTGAGCAAAGTAGGGGAGGTGGCTTATAGCCTGGCATTACCTCCAGTGCTCTCTGGGGTACACAATGTATTTCATGTATCTATGTTGAGAAAGTACATTTCTGACCCCAGCCATGTGATACAGTTTGAGCCCATGCAGTTAAGGAATGATCTGACATATGAAGAACATCCTGTGCGTATTGTGGACCGCAAGGACCGAGTCTTAAGACGGCGTAGCATTCCCTATGTCAAGGTTCAGTGGAGTAACCATTCTGAGAGGGAAGCTACTTGGGAGCTGGAGGAGGAAGTGAAAAAGAAATATCCATATCTGTTTGTATCTTAGTATATGTAAATGAAAAGATAATTATTCTTATGATCAAAGCTTTGGATTCTAAATGTTATATGAAGCATACCAATTTCGAGGCCGAAATTTTTATGAGGGGAGAATGTGAGCTCCGTTCTCCCATGGATCCTCACCATGTGAGGATCCGTCTTCTTGGACCAGAGGAGGGGGAGGCGCCGCAGTCGTACCTGCGCGGGCGGCTCCCCAGCTCCGCCAGTCAAAGAGGGCGGCGCCCCTCTTCTCACGAGCGCAGGGGAGGTCCTCCCCGCGCTGCTATATATGGGGAGGGAGGAGGGAGTCTTCCCCTCCACCCATCATCTTCATCGATCATCAGGTATTTCCCCCCCCCCCTTCATCCACTGTTTCAGCAGAGAGAAGAGTGACAGAGAGAGGGAAATCGGGAGGGATTCCTCCGTTGCAATGCCCCCGCTCGAGGCGGCCGGAGGAGGAGAGAGGAGGAGGCTCCGGCCGCTCGAGGCGGCCGGAGTGGGGCGTTGGAGGGCCGCCGGGCGGCCCTCCCTTCATCGTGGAACCAAGCGCTCCGCGGCTTGGTTCGAGCCCGGGCGGCGGCCGGTAGCCTCCATCGGCATGGGGCAAGTGTCCGGTGGAGGTCCGACCGGCCGTGCCATCGGCATGAGTAACAGTCGCGGTGAATGACGGGAGAAAAAGAGAGATTGAGAGAGAGAGGGGGGGAGGTGCTCGGCCGCGGCGGCCGGCTCCGGACCGGTCGACAACGGCCAGGCCCCTCCGGAAGTGGCCGACGGTGGCCCTGGCCGCCGGCACACGTTGAGGCGGGGGAGACGGGGGAGCAGGCCCTGTTGGGCCATTCCCCTTTTGGGCCCTATTGGGCCGTCTCACGAGCAATTTTTGGGTCATGATTTGGACCCGTATTGGATCGAAAATGGAAAAATAAAAATATGCCCCGGATCAGTGTTGATTCTAGTTTTGGGGGTATTTTTATCTTCCCATTTGGGCTTATGTATTGGGAGATATTTAAGCCCCAAGTTGGCTCCAGGATTAAACTGGGTAGAGGTTAAAAGCTATTTTAATATGCTATTTTTGGGGACTAAAAATTGAAAAATTGATGCTGTAGGTATCCAGGTACTTAAATAGTCGAATTACATTTTTGGATTAGCGCCAGAAGGTAAGTAAGTCATTTATCATAATTTCTATAAATTATTAAAATATAAAAATTATGTATTTAAATGCTATATTGTTATATATTGCATTATTTGAAAAACGAGAAAAATGGATTGGTATTATTATTTGCAAATGAGCGTTTACTATGATTAGTTTATTATTTATTATATTTATAAATAATTAGGTATTATGTGGACAACTGATCAATTGGCATGACCTTTGAAATTGTTAAAGGTTTTATAAATATACATGCTATTTGGTAAATATGACATGAAAATGATACTTTGTGTATATGATATGTTCCACCATGGTCCGCTATGATATGATGTGATATGTTGCATGACTCACTTGGCACCGGGACCCAACTCCATAGAGGGGTATATGGAGAACACACACCCAAGAGGTGTGCTGTGACAGGATATGGCAATATTATGCCACATGGCACTGGGATCCATCTCCATAGGGGGGTATATGGAGAGCACACTCTTGGGGTGTGTTGTAGCCAGATATGGCAGGATGTGAGTTCATGACACTGGTTCCAGGACCCTGACTCCTAGGGAATATTTATGGAGGATACACCCGAGGGGGTGTTCTGTGTACATAGTGTGTGGCCGTGGGATATTGGTATAAAAATGCATTTTATATGCTATTTATAGTGGTACAGTGGTTTTATCCTGAAATTGTATATTCTTGATATGCTATATATGGCAATTGCTTCCAAAATTATTTTGAGCACATGATGCATGTTTGATAATATGGTAAAATGTATTTAAATTATGGAAGCTTGACAAGACGTTTATTATGGGAATTTTGAGTTGATAAAAGCATGAAGTAATTACATTATATTATAGTTGGCTTACTTATTGAGTGTAAGCTCATTTAAATCTCACAATGTTTTTCAGAGCCACATAACTGAAGATGGGGATATGGGGTAGTTGGAGCAGCTATCAAAGTGACTTAGATCCAATACTTTGTTGTAACCCCCATTGAGTTATGTATTTTGGCATGTAGCCTAAAACATTTGATTATGATTTGTATAAAGAACCATTTAAATTGGATGATATATAATTATTACCTCTCCTTGTATTAAATGTTATATTTCGGGATGCCTTGCATGCCGGCATGCAGCGGGTTGCCATCCCTAGATCCAATATAGGGTCTGGGGCGTGACAAGTGGACTGTGGGGTTTGGACCTTCTTTGCTTGCCTTAGCCCCCTACATGGCGCGCCAATCTGATGACACCCGATCACTGATCCTGAGCGCCGAAAGAAGAGAGCCGCTTAATCCGCCGTCCCTCGCCTGATCGGATGGCCTGCAAAAAGTCCCAAGACCGGAGGGATGCTCCGGTGGGGACCCTCCGACGCTCAAGTCAATAACAAGGGTCACAGCTGAGGAAGAGCTCAGACGAGCTCTGGGAGAAAAGATGAATCCTCAGAAAGATAGGAATTCCTTTTTGGGGATTAGGGTAGCGAGCGTATGAAATTGCGTACCTTATTTCTAAGTGGACTTACCCTTTTATAGGCGGTTGACCCCTGCGCGACCACGTGGAGTTTCGTGAGAAAGGAATGTCCGCGGGGTTCGTGGGGGTTGCGTGAATCTTGGCTGGTTGGTGGGTTCTGTCCCATCGGAGAAGAAAAACGGCGGTTAGTGAGCCACGTCCCATCAGTCAGGAGAAAAACGACGGTTGGTGAGCCACGTCCCATCAGCCAGCGGGGCTGATAGGTAGTTAGGTCCAGTCCCATCAACGGCGTGGCCAGCGGGTAGTTGGGCCTGAGAATGCCAGGCGGCGTGGATCAGAAGAACGGCGGCGTGAACAGCCAGAACCGTTCTGGGGCCATCCTGAAGATGTCGGGGCGGGGCCGACCAGGGATGGTCGGGGCCGACACGGCTGGCCTGAAGATGCCGGGACCAAAGGGGTCGACCTGAGAAGGCCGGGGCCGACTTGGTCGATCCGGAAGTGCCGGGGCCGGACGGGGCCGACCTGAAAAGGCCGAGGCTGACCTGACAAGGCCGGGGCCGACTTGGCCGACTTGGAGGTACCGTGGTCAAGCGGGACCGACCTGAAAAGGCCGGGGCCGACTTGGCCGACTTGGAGGTGCCGAGGGCGAGCGTGACTAACCTTAAAAGGCCTGGGCCAACTTGGAGGTGCCGGGGCCGACCTGAAAAGGCCAGGACCGACTTGACCGACTGGGAGGTGCCGGGCCGAGCGGAACCGACCTGACGAGGCCAACTTGGCCGACTTGAAGGTGCCGGGACTGAGCGGGGCCGACCTGAAAAGGCCGGGGCCGACTTGGCCGACTTGAAGGTGCCAGGGCCGAGCGAGGCGACCTGAAAAGGCCGGGGCCAACTTGGAGATGCCGGAGCAGGGTCGTCTTATGATTTTTATTTTGCCATAATTGTCCTTGTGGCTACGTCAGCCATATCATATTCATCACTTTTTAACGAGGGAACATGAGCTTGTTAAGTTAGGAAAGATGTTAGCATTTCCTTTACATATATATATATATATATATATATATATATAATCACCATATTAAGGCATATCCTGAGGTTTACCGTCTTGCTATACTTTTCCTGAGGTTTATTGTCTTGCTATACCTTTCTTGTACTTTTGAAACAATTTCTGCTCTAAAATTTTTCGGTCAATAATAATTTGGGCTCAACGAGTTAGTTTAAGGCCCAAGCAAGGGCTCCCCCTTTGTTTATTGCCTTTTTTTTAGAGTCGATTTCAACCGAAAAAATGTGGATGACCAGGACTAGCATGATGGGTTAAGAAGGTTTCAGTATTAAAACAAATAAGTTATCTTTTTACAAGCATGATGACATCCAATTTGACCTCTCCCATATGAACGACACTTTCCCATCCATGACTTTGTTTGGATTACTCAAAGAAACATTTTCATGTGTTCAACATCAAAGCCAGACCCTAAAATCTTAGATCTATCCAATCACAATATGCCAAAGCAGCAGTTAGCGGCCATTAAATACCTTAAATCCGATCCTTTCCCACCAAAACGTCTAAAAATATCACCACATGGTCCAAGATTCCATTCCCCCCTCCAAGACCAATAATACCAAGTCAAACTTCAATTCAGCCAAGTTGATCGATCCTACCCACCGACCACATTATATTCGACATCTATGGCAACATTTATGGCAGCCTAAAAAATAAAACCTAGAATGATTCTGAAAACGATTACAAGATCTAAAGAAGAATCCGAAGAAGAACTCACTGATGAGGAGAGTCCTCGACAGGGACCATTTCTGGGCGCGGCCGACGATGGAGAAAGGGAGCCAGTGTGTGGGGATGAAAGAATGGAGCAGCGAGACGGTCGCAATCCCTCCGATCGTGGACAAATCCTTCGGGCTAAAACCCTCCATTTCGAACCCCATAGATCTATAAATCGATGACACAGATCGCTTCCATTGCCGAGAGATCTGAGCAAAAACCACTACAGATTACCAATTCGCTAGATTCGATTCCAACAAGAGGTAGAAGCGAGTCGAGATCGAAGCCAAGAAAGAGAGCCGAAATGGTGGTGGGGATTGGGAGAGTAGACGCGAAGCGCGAGAGGGGTTAGAGCAAGGGAGCTCGGCGCCGAGCCGTCGGTGTTTTGCTGAGCTAAATAGCTGATCAGAAATAACAAGCGACACGCACTCCGGCGACGGCCATTTCCTACGGCTTCAGAGACGGTGGGTCGACTCGGGACTCAATCCAACTCAATTGAATCCATATTTAAATATGTGCTCGCTTGCACTTAGGGGTGCAACTCGGGCTCATGAAACTCGGGTTTTCTTCAACCCTAACCTTAACCCTATTTGTAAAATATCAACCCTAACCCTAACCCTAACCCTATTTGTAAAACCTCAACCCTAACCCTATTTTTAAAAATCGGGTTCGGGTTGAGTTTCGGGTTGGAATTCGGGTTAATAAAAAAAATAAATAAAATATTTTTTTCAAAGTAAATAAACACCGAATTATGGATCCCAAAGACGAAAAAAAATTTATTGCCGAACACATAAGCTGGACTCGGAGCTTTAACATTGTATTAAAAAAAATCTTACTTGAAATAAAAAAGAGGAGGAAGTGTCGTAAACAAAGAAGAGAAAGAGGCTGAAAGTGAAACGAAATGTGCGGATGATCCGCCTTTATGTTTGTCCTTTTTCTCGTATGCGACCGACGACCTTGCCCTTCTCGCCCTTAAGTTGGCCATCCCGTCCGATCCAATTGGCGCCTTCAATATCCCCAAAAATTTGGTGCCGATAAGTTACCCCCGTTCGGGTAATCCTCGGATTCGGGTTATCTCGGGTTCGGGTTGTGGTCAACCCTAACCCGGGTCAATTGCAAATCGGGCTGGGTTAAACTCGGGTCTTTCGGGTTCGGGTTGGGCAAACATGAGTTTAAACACTGTTGTAAATCGGGTTGGGCGGGCCGGGTTCGGGTTGAACCCGGCCCAAGTTGCACCCCTACTTGCACTGACGCTGGGGGACATTTGCCGTATCCTATTCGAAGAAACACAAGAAATTAGCCCTCAGAAAAAATTAACACAAAGACGGTAACCAAAAGAAACTTCAGAGGTATTGTTGCTGAAATCTATCCTTCGACTTGGGTACATTCGGACTACAATGTGTGCTTCCATCTGGATGGACCTGCAAAACAGTCCTCACGCAAGAGGCGTTGGGGATGGCCCTATACGGAAAACCCTCCGATGCTTAAGTCAATAGAAATCGGCAATCAACAAAAATGGAAAGAAGGCTCTCGCTGAAGAGTCTCTCCAGGGCTCTGAACAGAGCGCTAATGGTGAAGAAAACGGGGAAGAAAAGACAGAGAGAGAGTGTACCGGTGAGCAAGTGCGCATACCTAAGGAGTTGGCAGACAACTCTATTTATAGAGGATCACCTGAATCCCTGGGGGCGTCGTGGGTCCGAAAGTCGTTAGGATCTGAATCCAATTTGTTATGAGGTCAGTAGGATTCGTATCTGGTTAGTTAGAGGATCGACGGCTAGGAGAGCTTATTGATGTCTCGAAATTTGGCGAGGACATAAACTCCAGGGCTCTAGGCCACTGTCGCGGGTCCTAAGCCACTCTCATATATGATTTCTGTTTGGAATCTTACGAATTCGAGTGCTCCCGCGCCGAATTCCGCAGAGGTATGGATATCGCTCGGGCTAGGCCGAGCGATGGGAGAGATTGGCTAGAGAGGCCGGGTGGTGCCGAGAGATGACATAGCTCGGCTGGAGGCTGAGAGAGGATATAGCTCAGCTGGAGGGGCCAAGAGATGATAGGGCTCGGCCAGAGGGGCCGAGAGACGACATAGCTCGGCTGGAGGCCGAGAGATGATATAGCTCGGCTAGAGGGGCTGAGAGATATGATTCGCGCCTTGGAAATACTTGGCTAGGCGAGGGGCTAAGGCGCCCCAACTTACCGACGCTGACTTATCTCTGGCGGGTGTTGCACAGTGAGTAGGAATCAGGGCTAGCCCTAGCCATGTGCATGATTATTGACACACAGCGATTTTACCCCCCAACACATGCCCCCCACTCCCTAGTTTGAAGCATAGGTTCGGGCGTAGGGAGTATAATTCTAGGTGGCATGACATGAACGGAGGGATCCGGATTTGATAGCCTTCGCAATGATGCCCTATTTAATGCTGCGCGGCCGCCGTGCCTTTGTTGGATGTGCCTTTACGGGGCGCGTTACATAAGGCTCCTTTGGGGCAACGGTTGGAGAATTGTCACGTAGCAAATCCTGGTTTTTATGGCATCCGCAATGGCGGTTCCGAGCGTCTCGGTTGAGACGCTTTATCTTTCTCTTAAGGCGGTTTCTTTGGGGGAAAGCAAAGTCGAAACAGCGTCGTTCCTGTTCGCAGCGCTCTTTCGTTCCTCTTTGGAGAATCTTGTTCTCTACTTCCTCTGTAATCTCGCTCGGCGTTTCTCTCGGCCAGCAGAATGATGAGCCCCGACGACATGGTTTTGGAGATTGCCGCCGAGGATTTGGGGAGAATACGCTAAAAGTATGGCATTCCCTCGGATGTTGTTTTGAGATTGCTGGAGCCCGAGCATAGGGTTTCGCAAGATCTAGAGCATGAGGTCTTTCTTTATGAAGATAGCCTGAAGGCGGGCCTCCAATTTTCCTTTCATCCCTTGGTGAAGGAGATCATGAGATTCTACAATATTTGCCCGACGATGGTGGCTCCCAACAGTTGGCGCAGCGTCATCGGGTTTATCTCAATGTGTAGCCAGATTCAGGTAACGACAACTCTTCCTCTCTTTCGCGCCTATTACTATCTGATGTCTGGGAGGAAATCAGAGTGGCCTTACATCAGACCTCGAAGGTCATTTAAGACAATAACAGATAAGCCATCATCCATAAAGGAGCCGAGGGGAACATCGGCTTCGATTTTCCCCGGGGATGGGGAAACTTTGTTCGGGACGTGGAAGCACATCCGACTCTATTTGAGCAGGAGAAGGAGGACTTGGAGGTCCTCCGTGACGGCAGGATGTTTTCGGCTAACGATTTACTGTCAGAAGAGGCTTTTTTGCCGCCGGGCTTAGCCCTCTCGACCCGCATAGTAAGTCCTTTTCTTTTTCCATTGATTTCACTCGAGCAAGTGTGTCTCGGTCTGACCGTTTGCCCTCTATTCCCGCAGCCAAGAAGTCTGAACTATCGGGCCGCATAAAGAAAGGGTTGAGCAAGTGCCCGAGGAAGAGCAGCGGAGGAGAGAAACGCAAGCCCGAGAAGAAGGCTCGTTTTTCCGTAGAGCGCTCGCCATAGGTTGGAGTAGTCACGGCGGAGGCGCTGAAAGCAGAGGAGGATTCAGAGAGGACTGTTGAGGTCCCTTGTCCTTTAGTGGTGGAAATAGTAGACAGCCCGGATGAAACTCCGTTGGCTTGTTCGGAAGCCCCTTCTTTTGAAGATGAGCCAATGGCTGGCACGGTGGAGGTCGGTGCCTCTAGGGGCCTTCCTCCGAGTGAGGAAATGTCTCTAGCCTTGGCGGGAGGACAGGAGGGAGCAATTGCAATCATTGAGGCTCAAGACAAGCCTTCCATTGGAGGGCTCCCCCCAGAGGGATTTAGGGGCGGTGACGTTGGGCCGACTGTAGTGGATGCTCAACAGGAGCCTACGGCTGGAGAACTTCTTTCTGGAGAGATTGGGGAAACTGATGAACAGACTGAGGCTTTGGTGGAGCCTGTGGGGGAGGAGTAGGTGCTTGCGATCGAGGGAAGAAACTCGGACAAGGGGAGAGGGCAAGGTAAAGATCTTGCAGCCGAAGCTTCCTCTACCAAAGTTTTGGGAAAACTGGCGTCTGGGCTGGCCGAGTTATCGAAGGAATCCCATGCTAGAATTCTTTGAGGGAGGCCAGGATGTCAAAGGCTTCTCAGTCGAAGGTCGCCCGGACCGATCCTTCGAACGGGGACGGTCAGCCCGGTAGCTCGGATTCGGCCGTCGAGGCAGCATTTGCTGCCCTAATGAGGTCAGTGTTGTACCCGGGCGCGGGTCCCTCGATGGATGAGTTCATAGACCTAGACCTTGTTGACGCCGCATTTGACCGGCGGAATGTGGTGAAGGATGTCCATCTTCTTCCCGAGATCAACAATTCCACCCTCATGGGGCTAGCCAGGTCCTACATCTCCCGGGTGAGTTACTATTCCCAAGTAGTGAGTACTTTCTGGTTAGCTTGGTTGCGCTCTTCTCACTTGTGCTTTGATGCGTGTCGTAGCGCAACGATTTAAACACCTTAATTTCACTATTAGGATAGCGAGAGTAAGGGATCGATTCCACAGGGACTTTAATGCTTATCTTGAAATATTTTTATAAATTTAACTAAATAGATAACTAAATAGATAATTAATAGTGCAAAATAATAAGATATGGTTTATCTTATTAGAGCACGGCTCGTACCCGTAGATCACGGCCCGTCTCTTTTAAGAATAAATCAGTCTAAATTATTTTGTACTTAAATAAAATTTAATAACAATTTAACATGAATAGAAATTTTATTTCAATAAATCTAAGAGTGCATAAAGAATTTTAATTTCTAAAGCAATAAAATAAACATGAACCAAGCCACTATATGCTGATTGCTCGAACGGGCGCCTCACGAGCAGAGCCAAGCCACGATCGTCTCCCCAACACCCACGGAATTCTTGGAACAGGGGTCTTCAATCGGAACAGATCTTCAAATGGATTTGAACGCTTGGAACAGAGCTCTTCAAACGGACTCCAAACGGCACAGATGCAGCGAACAACGAACGGAACCTCCACTGCTACTCCTCAACGCCCACGGATGCAGCGCCTGGAACGAAACCAGAGGACCCACGAAACACACGAGATTGAGGAAGAAGAGATTTTCTGGATGCCGCCTCCTTGGACTCCCCCTGCTGCTATTTATAGATGCCCAGACGCGGGTTTGACGCGGCGAGGATTCCTGTTTCAAAACAACGAACGCAGCGAAAGCAGAGGACGCGGAAGCCAAAAAATCTAGATAAATCCTTTATAAAATTCAAATTCCTTCTAAAGGAATTTAATTATCTCAATTTGATAACTTCCAATCTAATCTATTCCTTAATTGGTGGAGGAAACTGTTAGAAATTGAATGGAGAAGAATCGGCGGAAAACAGAGAACTGGGCAGAAAAACGATGAAGTCGGCACTTCGTTTGCCGTTTTTGCTTTGAAATCCGTGCTAAATCCTTATAAAATCAATTCCGAGCTCATCTTAATCCGATTTGAGTGCCGTTTGCGTCATTAAATCCCTAAAATCGAGCTCTTTAAACTGATAAGGTTTTATTAAAATATTATATAAAATATTAAAATATTAAATAAAAATAGGTACGTTAAATTAT
>UESW01002010.1:76303-241832 GCA_900491605.1 Calamus simplicifolius | reverse complement strand
TTTTTCTTGTAGGCCTTTTTCAGCAAAGGACAATCATATCTAAAGTGCCCTGGCTTTTTGCACTCATAACATACTAAGGGCTCTTTTTCTTTTTCTTTCTCCTTGTCCTTTTTCTTATCTTTTTCTCCATCAAATCTTGCTCCAAATTTCTTTTTATGGAAGGGCCTTTTTTAAACTTTCTGAATTTTTTGGCCAAGAGAGCAGTTTCATCATCATCCTCATCATTACTTTCACTGCTGCTCTCTTCCATTTCTGCAGTCTTGAGGGCAAGGTTTTCTTCTTTTTGTTTCCTCCTCAACATGCTGCTTCATTGAAGCTCGTGGGTCATTAAGGATCCTAGAAGCTCCTCTAAAGGTATGCATTGAGGTCCTTTGCTTCTTGGATAGCAGTGACTTTTGCTTCCCACGATCTTGGTAGTGACCTAAGAATTTTGCGCACAAGGTCAGCATTAGAATAAATTCTACCAAGACTTTTTAAACCATTCACAATATCAGTGAATCTAGTGAACATGCATGTGATGGTTTCAGTTTGTTCCATGTAAATAATTCATATTTATGAACCAAAATATTTATCTTTGATTCTTTTACTTGGTTTGTTCCTTCATGAGTTATTTCCAACCTATCCCAAATTTCTTTTGCGGAATTACATGTTGAGATTCGGTTGAATTCATTGAGTCTAAGGAACAATATAAAATATTAATGGCTTTAGCATTTAGTTGTGCCATTCTCCTATCATTATCATTCCAATCCCTTTCGGGCTTAGGAACAATAGTGCCATCAATAAGGTGTGTGGGTGTACTAGGTCCATTTATTATTACTCCCCCACAATTCATAGTCCGAAGCTTGAATGAATATTCTCATTCTAGCTTTCCAATATGAATAGTTGGTTCCATTAAATAAAGGAGGTCGATTCGTAGAATGACCTTCAGCAAAACATGAACCACTTTGTGTTGCCATAAGGATCTTTAGCCCTTGATCGTGAGATCAAATTCTAAATGAGCACTTGCTCTGATACCAATTGTTGGCCCAGATGGCAACCCAAGAGGGGGGGGTGAATTGGGTTCTTAAAAAATTAAGCCTTTTTGAAATAGTTTGCTTGAGATTAATGAGGGCAAATGCAAGATAATTATAAAGAGCAGTGATAAGATAGAGATAGATAAGAGACAATGAGACACGGCAAACACAAAAGATTTTATAGTGGTTCGGTGCAACCAACACCTACGTCCACTCCCAAGATTCACTTGGGTCCACACTATAATCTCTCTAGATTACAGCCGAGTTGTTTTCCAAGCTCACAACTCAAACTTGTTGTTTTACCGGGTGCACAACGAACCCAGCTGGTTTTACTCGGGCTTACCAGCACAAAACCCTACACGTTGTTTTTCACGGGCTCACAACTAACCCAAGCTTAAACCAAGGTAAAACTACCTCCTCTAGTTCAATCCCCCAGATTGAACTAGGCAAAAATAAGATAAGTATTGTGTGTGAATACAAAGCTCCTCAATGAGCAAATATACAAATTAATAACAAGGTTTAGAAAAGCCTGATTTGAAGATTGGTTGGCTTTTGAGCTTTTCTCCTTTTCTTCTTTTCTTCTTCTCCTTGCTGGATTGAATCAAGCCTCAGCTCCGATTCTTCGTGGTTGAAGCAGTTGAGAAGGGTTGAAAAGCAAGAAACGAATCTCCTTTCTCCAAGTTGGGAAATCCTCCAAGACTTTGATTTTGAACGCTTTGGATTCCTCTTGAGGCTTTTGGAGTGGAGTGGATTTGAGCTAGAAGGTTTTCCTTTCAAGATTCAAGCTCTCAGATTTTTGAAGTGGGATTTGTCTATCTCAGATTTTTTCTAGATTTTTCCGTTTTTTCTCTCTTTTCTTCTCTTTTTTTTTGAACAATAGACTCCCCTTTTATAGATTTCTTTTACACCTCTTTTGGAAGTAAAACTATCCGTTGGAGTGTACCTTGTATCAAAATATATCCGTTAGAAATGAGTAAAAATAGAAAAGTTACCGTTAGAGCTGATCTGGCAACTTTGTTTTTCGTTCCAGGTGGGTTGGAGTCGACTCTAACTTTTCTGGAGTCGGCTCTAGCTCGAGGCGTTTTAAAATGATATTTCCGGAGTCGTCTCTGGCTTTTCTGGGGTCGACAAGATGCTTTTCCGGAGTCGACTCTAACTTACCCGGAGTCGACTCTAGGTTGGAGCCAGAAAAATCGACTTTCTGCTCGTCTGTGAGAGTCGACTCTCACAGTCTCGGAGTCGACTCTAATGACCGTGCCAGTTCCGGAGTCGGCTCTGTGATTCTCGGAGTCGACTCTAATGTCTGCAATTCTTACCTAGACATTAGATTCGATCCAGAACACATTGAAACTTCTGATTTTGATTTTTCAATAGTCTTATAGGCTGAAACACTAAATCAAAATCATCAGAGCCTTCAAAAATTATACTCAATTAGTTTTGTTAATCATCAAAATCATCAATTGGGTCAACATCCCCTCTCCTCTCCAAGTCTCGAGGGTCGAGCGACTCGGGTGCTGTTGCTGACACCGCCCCCTGTGGACTGGGGGCCAAATGGTAGCAGAGCGGTAGTGGGCTCTGCTCCCCCTTCATCTCCCCAATTCTCTCGCCGGTTGAAAACTTTACGAGTAGTCTTTTAGTGGAGATAACAACATCTAGAAGGTTCAAACCGGGCCTCCCAAGGATGGTGTTATAGGCCAATGGGACTCGAACTACTAGAAAGTTCATGAGAATAGTGCTTTGGTACGGTAAGTCCTAGCTTTGACAGGAAGAGTTATCTCCCCCTCGACCCTTACAGAATCTCCAATAAATCCCATCAAGGGCGTGGTGACGGGTCGAAGAAAACTATGAGACAAATTCATTTGGATAAAGGCATCGTAACTCAAAACATCAACAGAGCTCCCACTGTCAACTAAAATTCATCTTACAGGATGCTTCGCGATCGTCATAGACATGACGACTGTTGGCCCAGATGGCAACCCAAGAGGGGGGGTGAATTGGGTTCAAAAAAAATTTTAATCTTTTTAAAACTATTGACTTTGAAATAATTAAGTGCAGAATAGATTTCAATCACAAATGAAGAGATAGAGAGAGAGACAATTAAAGCATGACAAACATAATGATTTTATAATGGTTCGGTGTATCCAACACATATGTTCACTCCCAAGTTCCACTTGGGTCCACACTATAATCAACTAGATTACAGCCGAGTTGTTTTACAAGATCACAACTCAAAACTTGTTATTTTTTGGGTGCACAACAAACCCAGTTGGTTTTTCAGGTTCACCAGCACACAACCCAAACTCAAGCTAATCTAGCTTGCCCCGAGGTATACTACCTCACTAATTTAATCCCCCTGATTGAACTAGCAAAAACAAGAAAGAATAATGTTTATATTAACAAACAGCTCCTTAAATGAGCAAATATTTAAAGTAAATGAACAAGGTTAGAAAAGCCTGTTTGAAGTAGATTGGATTTGAGCTTTTCTTCTTTTCTTCTTTTCCTTTTCTTTGGAGATGTTGAATCAGGCCTCAGCTTTGATTCTTCACAAAAGTTGCAGATGAGAAGTTGGAAAATCACAGAAAATAGAGCTTTTTCTTCTTTTGGGAAATCCTCCAATTTTTCAAGTTAAACGCCTTGGATTTCTCTTTGAGCTTTTTGGAGTGGAAGGATTTGAATTTGGATATTTTTCTCTTTGATTTCAGGCTCAAGACTTCTTGGATTTTTGATTTGTATTCACACCATTTTTTTCGTTATTTTCAAACGAGCTTTCTCTCCCTTTTTATAGATTTCCTTTAATCCATTTTTGGTGAGAAAACTAGCCGTTAGGATGTACCTGAAAAGTTTTTCCAAACAAAATATATCCGTTAGAAGTTAGGTGAAAAGCAAATATTACCGTTTGAGCTGATCTGACATTTTAAAAATCTGTTTCTGACAGGTTGGAGTCGGCTCCAATTTTTCAGGTGTCGGCTCCAAGTCGTGTATCCAAAATAGAAAGTTCTGAGTTCGTCGAAGAGTCGGCTCCGAAAAAGTTAAGTGTTGGCTCGCCATGGTCAGGTGTCGGCTCCAAAAGACTGTTAGTATCGGCTCCAAGGTAGTCAAAAATCATACGTTCTGTCCCCGTGTCGGAGTCGGCTCCAGACACTGTAAGTGTCGACTATGAGACTCTGGGTGTCAGCTTCAAAACTCTAGGTGTCGGCTCCAGATCGTATCAAAAATCAGAAAGACATTTGATTGGCCATGGGATCGGCTCCAGATTTCCTAGGTGTCGACTCCATGTTCTGAATTTTGAAACTTACCTTTGGCACTTGATTCAAAATACGTTTCTAAATGCCTTTTGATTAAACAAATATTTTTAAGCCCTGAAATACTTGTTAAATTCATCAGTAACACAATAAATATACTCAATTCCTTTATTAATCATCAAAATCAATAATTGGGTCAACAATCTCTCTATTTTTGATGATTATAAAAACATTGAGTATATGCATAGGATTCTTAAATCAAAAATTTTCAAATATATGATCCTCACAGGTAAGCTCCCCCTGAATAAGGTAGCTCCCCCTATGAAGTTCAATTTAACAATTGTTCTTCCTTTTGCTTTACATGTTTGATACTTGGAATTTAGTTATATCAATTTTCACTTAAGCTTATTTAAATTAATGCATATCCATAATAACTTGATATCAATCAATACCAATCAATGCTTAACTAATAATCAATGCATATACGACATAACTTTCTCCCCTTTTTTGTAATCAACAAAAAGACTAAGAGAAGTTAAGTAAAATGTTAAAGTTGATAGATCAAAAGATAATTTCATTGCATTAAAAAGTCAAGTGTTACAAAATGAAACTGAACTTTGTCAACTATCAAACTATACATCAAACAACAATTTTACATTAAGATTTCAAAATGAAACATCAAACAACAGCTTTTACTTCATTACATGAAAATCATAGATTGGTTCTATAATCCTTTGCAAATGATCTAAAATTCTTTGCATTCCATCACTCTGAGTTCCTACAAATTCTTTCAATTTTCTGTCAACAAAGAGCAAGCAGTCAAGATTTTATCTTGAAGCTCGGCATTGCATCTTGAGTAGGTTTCAGAGTCTCCACAGATATCCTTGAGTTCTTCAAATATGTGCTTGAGATCGTTACTTAAGGATTCCGCAGATGAACCAAGAGTGGACTCAATTTTACTAATGCGATTATCCAATGAGTAGAGAGTCTCTCTTAAGTTCATAAAATGATTATCAAACTCAGTCTTCAATTCATCTTTTTGAGCAGCAAGTAAACCTTTAAGTTGCTCCAATTGAAAGTCTAAAAATCCGACAGATGAAGTAGATGGCTGATCAGAAAATTGAGCAGAGGCAGGAGCAGGGACAAAAACAGGAACCGGACTGCTAGGCTTTGGAGAGGGAACCCTCACAGATGGACCAGCCACAAAGGTGCAGAAGGTCTAAGTTCAGGGGCTCTCTCATCTAAATTGCCTTTCATTTCCCAATGCCCATTGACCTTTACAAATCCCATCCGATGCAAGGTGGCCAAACTGTAGTAATCGATATGCCTGAGGTTCTTGGAAGGTTCATTATCCAAAATCACAACTCCTTGGCTCCTGAAAACCATAGTTAGAACTATGCCATAGGGTAGGGACGATCTCCTTTTCCTTCCAGCCTCGGCCATATAAAAAATCATCATTGCAGCTAGGTTTATGGGTTGACCAGTCAATACACTATCCATCACAACTATGTCTCGCTCGGAGAAATACTCAAATCGACCGGTCTTGGGAAATAAAATCCTACTACAAATATTATGAAGCATCTCAATTCCAAGGGCAATTGGTTAGCCCTAACCTCTTCAAATTCTGTTACCTCTCTCCCTAATATCCTTGACAAAGCGTCTGACCTCTCACTATGGATGTCGGCTACCAATCCAGTGATGGGAATGCTCAAAAGGTTTCCTAGTTTTTGAAATGTGAGATGGACTCTTTTAGCTCTGATAGAACTCACGATTCCACCATCTCCTCTCAATAGATTGAAGTAGAATTCTTTGGCAAGGGCAGGATAGGTGGGAACATCTAATGAGCAAACTTTATCCCAGCCTAACTCTTTAATTTGATTCCCAATTGAAAAGCCCTCGGATTCAAAGAAATCAAAATTGACTTTCCTACCCATTGTGATCACTCTCCCAGCTAATATGTATATGAGGAGAAGAAGGATTAGGATTGTCCGATTGGGTTGAAGATTCCTCGCTCGGAGATGGCTCGCGGATGGGTCGCCTCGCCGAACTTTCCCAGTCATTACGGGCGCTCCAATCACTGATCCTCTCCTCTTAGGTGCCATTAAGATCCTTGGGAAGGTTCAAAATGAGTGGAATTTGAGTTGGGGAAGATTTGAGAGAGTTTGGGAAGAGTTTGGTTGAGGATTGAAAAAGAACAAATGATGAAGGTGTCGACTCTGCCCTAATAAAATCGATTTGGGACCCCCAGGTGTCGACTCCCGCAAAGTCGGGTGTCGACTTCAAATCGCTAACAGTCAGTGCTCGAACTGGAGTCGGCTCCACTTGTACGGGTGTCGGCTCCAAGGTCAGGGACCGAGAGCGACACAGACAAGGTGTCGACTCCCCAAACTGAGGTGTCGACTCCACTGACAGTTTCAGAGAAAAATAACTGAGATTCAAACATCTGAAACTTGTCAAAATAGGTTCAATAAAATTTTGAAAAAATCTTTGAATATGAAGAATCAAATTACTCAGAAGGCTAGATAATTTGTCCTTAAAATTATGAAAGGAATATTAAGAATTTAATAGAAATCTAGATAGTCATTCCTTAGAGTTTCAAAATCATCCAAAGGGTCACAAATCCCTAATTCACCTCTAAGATAGCAAAATCTCTCTTCACTCAAGGGTTTTGTAAATATATCAGCTAATTGTTCTTCAGTATTAACATAATCAAGACAAATTTCATTATTAGCTACATGTTCTCTTATAAAGTGATATCTAATTTCAATGTGTTTTGTTCTTGAATGTTGAATTGGATTTTTAGTTAAATTAATTGCACTTGTGTTATCACATCTATGGAGTTTTATCAAGTGTGATACCATAGTCTTCAAGTTGTCTCTTAATCCATAGGATTTGAGCACAGCAACTTCCAGCTGCAACATATTCTGCTTCAGTAGTTGATAATGCAACTGAATTTTGCTTTTTGCTAAACCAAGAGATTAAGTTACTTCCTAAAAATTGGCATGCACCACTTGTGCTTTTTCTATCTAGTTTACATCCAGCATAATCAGAATCAGAATATGCAATCAAGTTTAATGTTGAGTCTCTAGAATACCATAAACCTACATTTTTAGTTCCACTTAAATATCTTAAGATTCTTTTAACAGCAATTAAGTGTGATTCTTTAGGTTCAGATTGAAATCTAGCACATAAACATACAGCAAACATATCTGGTCTACTTGCTGTTAATAAAGAAGGGATCCGATCATACCTCGATAATATTTTTGATCAACTTTTTACCTTCTTCATCTTTGTCCAGCTTGCATGAAGGACTCATTGGTGTTCCGAGGGGTTTAATTGATTCCATACCAAACTTCTTGAGAAGTTCTCTTGTGTATTTTGTTTGGTTGATGAAAATCCCTTCTTTGCTTTGTTTGATTTGGAGTCCAAGGAAGAAGTTGAGTTCTCCCATCATGCTCATTTCGAATTCTCCCTGCATTAACTTAGCAAATTCTTGACAAAGAGATCGTTAGTAGCACCGAAACAATATCATCAACATATTTGTACTACTAATAAATCCTTTTTCTTTTCAAAAATAGAGTTTTATCAACATTTCCTCTTGTAAAATCATTTTCAATTAGAAATTTACTTAATCTTTCATACCAAGCTCTAGGTGCTTGTTTTAAACCATATAGTGCTTTGTGCAATTTAAAAACGTGATTTGAAAATTCATGATCTTCAAAACCTGGTGGTTGTTCAACAAAACTTCTTCATTTATAAATCCATTTAAAAATGCGCTTTTAACATCCATTTGAAATAAGTTGAATGCATATGACATGCAAATGCAAGTAATAATCTAATGGCTTCTAATCTAGCTACAGGTGCAAAGGTTTCATCAAAATCAATTCCTTCTTCTTGATTATATCCTTTTGCAACTAATCTAGCTTTGTTTCTAATTACTATGCCATTTTCATCTAATTTATTTCTAAATACCCATTTTGATCCTATAACAGAATGATTTTAGGTCTTTCAACTAGTGTCCAGACATTATTTCTAGTAAATTGATTTAATTCTTCTTGCATTGCTAACATCCAATTATTATCTTTTTCAGCTTCTTCAATAGTTTTAGGTTCAATTTGAGATACAAATGCAAGATGATTATTGATATTTCTCATTATGATCTAGTTCTTATTCCTTGAGATGGATCACCTATAATCAATTCCTTTGGATGACTATAGGCATATCTCCAGTCTCTTGGAAGATCTACATCATTATGATTTGCATTGACATCATCAACCTTAGTGAATCATCATCTTTAGCTTCTTGTTCATGATTTGAAGATACTTCTATATTTAATTTTTCAAGATCTTTTCAATTATGTTTGTATCTTCCTCATCATCAAGCTTTTCAGAACTAGATGCTAAAGATTCATCAAAAACTACATGAATGGATTCTTCTACAATTAAGTTTTCTTGTTAAATACTCTATAGGCTTTACTAGTTGTTGAATATCCTAAGAAAATTCCTTCATCAGATTTAGCATCAAATTTTCCTAGATTATTTTACCATTATTATGAATGAAACATTTACATCCAAATGCATGAAAGTAACTTATATTTGGTTTTCTTTCATTCCATAATTCATAAGGTGTTTTCTTAATGATTGGCCTATTAAAGCTCTATTAAGATGTAACATGCCGTGTTAATAGCTTCCGCCCAAAAGTATTTTGGTAGGTTGCTTTCGCATAGCATGGTACGGGCCATGTCTTCTAAAGTTCTATTTTTTCTTTCAACTACACCATTTTGTTGTGGAGTCCTAGGGCTGAAAAATTATGATAATCCATTTTCAATGCAAAAACTTTTAAATAAGTGATTTTCAAATTCAGTTCCATGATCACTTCTTAGAGACACTATGGTAGTGTTTTTCTCATTTGTGACTTTCTTGAAGAATTTCAAAAATATCGAGAAAGGTCTCATCTTTGAGCTAAAAAATACCCAAGTGTATCTAGAATAATCATCTACAATCACAAGACCATATTTCTTTCCTCCTAGACTTGTGGTTCTAGTTGGTCCAAAAAGATCCATGTGAAGTAGTTCAAGTGGCCTAGAAGTTGAAACAATATTTTTAGATTTGAAAGAACTTCTAGTTTGTTTTCCAAATTGACATGCATCACAAATTTTGCCATTTTCAAAATCTAGTTTGGAAGACCTTTAACTAAATCCATTTTAATTAATTTTGAAATAAGGTGTGTGCTTGCATGACCTAATCTACGATGCCATAACCAACCAATTCATTTATATTAGCATTGTCAGCAATTAAGCAATGATTACTAGTAGATAAATTTCTAAATCAATCAAGTATACATTGCCATGTCTATAACCAGTAAAAACAATGCTATCATCAATGGAATTAGAAACAGTGCATATAGAAGATTTAAATGAAACATTAAAACCTTTATCACATAATTGACTTATACTAATTAAATTATGCTTTAAACCATCAACATAAAGTACATTATCAATAATGTAGATGGAGTTATTTGAACTTTACCAAGGCCCATAATTTGACCTTTACCATTATCGCCAAACGTAACAACTCCACCTTTCTTTTCTTCAAGGGTGATGAATTCATCTTTGTCACCCGTCATATGTCTTGAGCAGCCACTATCAAGATACCACTTTTTCTTTGATCTTTTGGCTACAAGACATTCCTGCAAAAATGATCAAGTTTATATTTAGGTACCCAAGCTTTCTTGGGTCCTTCATGGTTAGTAGCATAAAAGATTGTTCCTTTCGGAACCCATATTTTCTTTCCTTTACTATTTAAATTTTTGTTACTTTTCTTGCATTGCATTCATAGGATTTGTGTCCTTTTTATTACAATGACATGTAACATATCTTTATTTTGTTCTTTTAAAAAATTTTTGAAAATTTTTGTTTTATGTTAGGTTATATCCTAAACCAGCTTTGTCAAAATAGCTTTTGATTACTAATAATAAATTAAGTTTTTGAACTATAGTAAATTTATCAACAATATTCTTATATTTATCAACTTCCTTCTTTAGTCTATCATTTTCATTGGAAATTGATTCTCTTCTTTTCAAATTATCATTTTTATTTCAGCATCTCAATCTCATGAGTAAGATTATCTTTTTCTTTAATGAGAATTGAGTTATCGTTTTTCAAAAACTTGTATTTCTTTTTCAAAGCTTTAAAATCATCAACTAGTTCATTAAAAGCTTCAAACATTTCATCAAATGTAAATCATCATCAAGGGTTTTCAGAACTTACCTCGTTGTCGTCGTTCGCCATAAAGCAAATGTTTGCAACTTCTTTTTGTTCTTCCTCTGAAGAGATTCATCGCTGTCACTCCAGGTTGCCATGTAGGCTTTCTTCTTTTCTTGTAGGCCTTTCTTTAGTAAAGGACAATCATATCTAAAGTGCCCTGGCTTTTTACACTCATAGCAAATTAGGGGTCTTTCTCTTTGTCTTTGTCCTTCTCCTTTTCTTTTTCTTTTCTCCTTCCATCTTAATTCCAAATTTTCTTTTATGGAAGGGCCTTCTTCTCATAAATTTTTGAACTTTCTGCAAGAAGAGCTGTCTCATCATCATCTTCATCATTATCACTCAGCTCTCCTCACTTTCTGCAGCCTTGAGGCTATAGTCTTCTTCTTTTTAACTTCTTCCTCTATGTGCTGCTTTATGGTTAACTCATGAGTCATTAGCGATCCAAGAAGCTCCTCCAAAGGTAAATGTTGAGATCTTTGGCTTCTTGTATGGCAGTCACCTTCGCTTCCCACGTCTTGGAAGTGACCTAAGAATTTTGCGAACAAGCTCAGAGTTAGTATAAATCTTCCAAGACTTTTAAACCATTCACAATATCAGTGAATCTAGTGAACATGCATGTGATGGTTTCAGTTTGTTCCATGTAAATAATTCATATTTATGAACAAAATATTTATCTTAGATTCTTTTAACTTGGATTTGTACCCTCATGGGTAACCTCTCAATCTATCCCAGCTCCTATCTCAAAGTAAATTTGCGGATTTGATTCTTCACAGAAGTTGCAGATGAGAAGTTGAAAATCACAAAAAACAAGGCTTTTTCTTCTTTTGGGAAATCCTCCGATTTTTCAAGTTGAATGCCTTGGATTTCTCTTTGAGCTTTTTGGAGTGGAAGGATTTGAACTTGGATACTTTTCTCTTTGATTTAGGCTCAAGACTTCTCAGATTTTTGATTTGTATTCACTCCGTTTTTTCCGTTATTTTTCAAACGAGCTTTCTCTCCCTTTTTATAGATTTTCTTTAATCCAGTTTTGGTGAGAAAACTAGCCATCAGAATGTACCTGGAAAGTTTTTTCAAACAAAATATATCCATTAGAAGTTAGGTGAAAAGAAAATATTACCGTTTGAGCTGATCTGGTATTTTAAAAATCCGTTTCTGATAGGTTGGAGTCGGCTCCAACTTTTCAGGTGTCATCTCCAAGTCATGTATCCAAAAATAGAAAGTTCTGAGTTCGTCGAGAAGTCGGCTCCGAAAAAGTTAAGTGTCAGCTCGCCATGGTCAGGTATCGGCTCCAAAAGACTGTAAGTGTCGGCTCCAAGGTAGTCAAAAATCATACGTTCTATCCCTGTGTCGGAGTCGGCTCCAGACNTATCGGCTCGCCATGGTCAGGTGTCGGCTCTAAAGACTGTAAGTGTCGGCTCCAAGATAGTCAAAAATCATATGTTCTGTCCCCGTGTCGGAGTCGGCTCTAGACACTGTAAGTGTCGACTCCGAGACTATGGGTGTCAGCTCTAAAATTCTGGGTGTCAGCTCCGGACCGTATCAAAAATCAGAAAGATATTTGATTGGCCATGGGGTCGGCTCCAGATTTCTTAGGTGTCGACTCCAAGTTCTGAATTTTGAAACTTACCTTTGGCACTTGATTCAAAATACGTTTCTAAATGCCTTTTGATTAAACAAATATTTTTAAGCCCTGAAACACTTGTTAAATTCATCAGTAAACAATAAATATACTCAATTCATTTATTAATCATCAAAATCAATAATTGGGTCAGCATAATCATTTGATGATTGTGCTAATGTAAATTATATATAAATTGCTATATTAATAAAAGTTATTTGGCAGTTTATTCATTACAAGAACATCTTCTTAATACTCCTGAAAGTAATGAAGCCCTTAGGATCTTCCTTCACGATAAAGGAGGATTTATCTTTGAAGGTCCTTAAAAGAGTTCGCGACCAAATGATATACTATGACAGGGCCATAGTACTATCAATTATAGGACGTTGTATATCATATTTGTTGGTTGTCCTCTTAACCAAGGAGTGTAGAGACACTGGTATGACATACAGGTGAAAGTGTAGGAGTACATTTCACCGAACGTGACTCATTTCCGGATACTCTGCTGTCAAGAGTTAATCCGAGAAGATATAGGTATAAGTATCCTTCAGACCTGAAGATCACAACCAGTGGCTTACAAGCAACTCATTGTACTTAGGTGCCGGACCACCTGGATTTCTAATCCAGCTACGAAAGGTTACTGGGTGCAGTCAAGTACTTGTGGTAGTCAGTTGTGGATCAAGATGGAATTTGACCTATCCCATTAAAAGGAGAAATGCTTGTGTTTCAATTTAGCAAGACCTTGGCCAAGGCACTTCATGTGAAAGTCACATGATCACTAAAGTTGAAATCACTTTATGGATTTGCTATTTAGAGTTGACAGGCTCTTAAGCCATCCTTAGCATTTGTGGTCAAGAGGATGAATTATACGGTAACTGTTTCTTAGGGTTCTTGGAGTTTGCTCGGCAACTCTTCGACCTATCCGGACGTCGGGTTCCATTGCTAGATGGGCACATCGATTAGTATAGAAAGTTGTTTCTATGCTACCGGCTTAGGTTCGAACCTAGAGAGTCACACGCATAGAAGTTTCCTAGGATGATCTATTTGCTGATCAACGATTGAGAATCGTATATGATTTAATTAATCAATTTGATTGATTGAATTATCTCAATTGGGTTAAGTACAATGAATAAGATTCAATTTGGTTTAAGTCTATTAGAAGGACTAAGTCAATTTCAAATATTGATTTGAAATTAGACTTGATTTGGATTTAAATAGATTCAGGACTAGCCAAATTTGATTTGGGCTTGGACCATGATCTATGTGGGTTAGTCAAATAAATTCAGATCAGATTAAACCATAAACCCAAACCTCTCGCATATCTGAGAGATCATATGAATTTAATGATTAATCTCTCCCAGAATTCCAATCTCTTTGGTTTTCACCGAACGTCGGAATTAACCAAACTCTTTGGTTTTCACCGAACGTCGGAATTAACCAAGCGCCTTCGGCGTCTCTTTGCTTTTGCCAAACGACGAATTCTAAATGTCAGAATTAATGTGGCTAAATTGAGACTATAAATAGAGGGCATTCCCTCACCAGATTACACAGAACACACACACGATATGTCGTGGAATTGTAATTCTAAAAATTAGAATAGAAAATCCTGGTGATTCTGGTGTTAGCGGAAGTGGTGGATCTTGAGGAAGATTCAAGTGGGAGGATTCAAGATCAGCAAAGCTATTTTTGCGAGCTAGCACTCCCAAATCTGATCATTCGGGGCTTCGCGTGGACGATACTAGAGGCCGGACGATTGAACGGCTGCAGAGCAATAAGGATTTACCTACTGTTCTTAAGGTAAGTGATTTGATCCCTAGATCTTAAGGCAGGCTTCAAGATAATAGTATGACTAGTCATCTTGAAGATCAAGATATGATCTTGATGTTTTTATTTATATGCATATTTTAGATCAAACGATCCTATATATAAGGCAAAGATATGATCTTGATGCATGTTAGATAGATTAATATGTAATCTTTAAATTTCCGCAATGATAATTGTTATCAATTTTTAAAATATGCATGCCTCGGAGATTGTTTCTCCCTACAAATGGTATCAGAGCCATGGTTTCGTATTGATCTAATTTATTGCATGTAAATTAATGCTCCTATTAATTGTGTAATCAAGGCTAAAACTTATCACAAGGCTATTGGTCACAGATGGATTGAAAATCCAAATTACCCATTCAACGAGGTATTCTGTGACATATTGCCGTGATAATTTAAATTGATCTTTGGCTTCAAAACATAGATTACACACACTCTCAAAATGTTTTATATTTGATACATATTGATGTTGTATAAAAATATATTTGCATGTTTAGTATAAAACATAGATATGATATATGATGGCATGATGTCTATGTTATGAAACATACAAATATTTATGAGAGTTAATTTGAATGTCAAATATTAATTCATAATCTCTTTAGATATGATCTAAATATAGGAATTATGAGTAGTAACATAATATGTGATGCTTGATTGAAATATATGACATGTAAACATGAAATATATTTAATCCTTTGGGTTAGCTAAATCGGGTCCATAAAGGGTTAGACCTAAGGTTTAAATCAACTGGACTAAAGAGTATTTGATCAAATCTAATTAGATTAGGTTAAGAATGCTCTAAATCAAACAATAGTTGTAGTTGATCATGTCCTTCTCTTTGATTAAACCAAATGGAAGTAGATTAGGCTCCGTGGTTGAGCATGAATCTCTTAGATGGTCAAATCAGAATTGGTTAACCATATGATGTCAAGGTGGTTGGCAAGTTGCTCTAGGATCAACGATCGAATGGTTTTTAATTGGGAGCTACTCGTATTGATGCGTCTTTAACGAGTTAATGGCATATCCCTCCCATCGATCTCACTCACCTGGTCATTGTGGTGAACCATTTATGATTCAGATCATTTACCTGATTCGGGTTGACCCATGCCTGTAAGGAAATCAGTCTGACTGATTTAGGTGCCACTTAACCTGACTTAATCTTGTTTCATTCTACCGATTTCATAGATTCAGTGGGAGAACTTGATTAGTCAATTTATCTTCATATTATTAAAATCCTCTAAAATTATTAGGTCCTTAAAATGAAATAGTTATATGATAACTAGATCATAGCCTCCCATTAAGGTGGGTGATAATGAGTCCGATGTCTTGATAATCATTGGAGGCACTCCATGCCTGGTGCTTGTCAACCATCGGAATTATCATTCATTATATGATAAGTCAGCGTAACTATTAAATAACAGTCAGGTGAGCCGAGCTTCACTCGGGCTTGGTTGTCTATTGATAGGTTACACTGATTATATCATTTAATGGTTGGACCTAACCAGAACTTTCAGTGGAGGCACTTCATGCCTGCTGAAGAGGTACATGGGGCAAAACTGAACACTAAGAATTGTTTGGGGAAACAATTGGTTTTGAACCTACTCTTAGATGCATATGGGTTAGCCAAGCTTCACTTGGGCCTGTATGTAGTTTATGTAGATCTTAGTGCCCGCTAAAGAATTAAGAATAATTCTTCGAATTGGGGTGTAGAGGCTGCCAATTTGAACAAAATAGTGGAGAATCTTTAGACTAAAGTCCAAGTCTTTAGACTGAATCAATTTATATACTAATAAACTTTAGTTTTTCCTTATGCAGAACATGGCCACTAATTTATCATTAAGGTCCCTATTGGATAGTGACAAGTTGAATGGTTCCAATTTCAATAGCTGGTTCAGAAAACTTAAGATCGTCCTTGAGCATGAGAGGATTCTATATATTCTGAATAATCCTGCACCAAAGATACCTGATGCAAACACCCAAAGTTCTGAGAGAGACACTTATCAGAAGTGGCTCAATGATAGAACTAGCGTGCGTTGTATCATGCTAGCAGCAATGAACGATGAATTCGGTCGCCGGTTCGAGAATGCTCAGCCAGAAGAAATCATTCAAGCGTTGAATGAATCTTTCGGCACACCCGACGATGTTGAAAGGCACAAGACTAGTTGTGCTATTTTCAATGCTCGAATGAGGGATGGATCTCCTGTCACTGATCATGTATTGTACATGATCGAGAAGATAGAACTCCTAAGCAAGCTCGGCTTTCCCTTACATGAGCAGTTGGGAAAAGATGCGATCCTGAATTCCTTGCCTCCATCCTTCCGACCTTTCCTTACTCATTTTCGAATGACAAAGCCTGCAGTCAACTACCACGGTTTGTTGGGGTTGTTACAGAACTTTGAGAAGGATAACCAGCTCTCTAAGGGTTTGGTTAATGTGGTTGAAGGATCTAAGGTAGGGCGTAAACCCTTTGGGAAAGGGAAGAAGAAAAAGAATAATAAAAGGTGCAACATGCTAGGACATCTATAAGGGGTCAGATGCAGAAGAAGAAAGTTGATAAAAGTCAAGCTGAATGCTTTCACTGCAAGATGCAAGGGCACTGGAAGAGGAACTGTCCTCTTTACATTGCCACACTTGATCCAAACAGGCCAAAGAAGAAAAAGGAGCAAGATGTTGCTCAACAAGGTATTTATATGATAACACCTTGTAATTTTTCTGTATATGATAATCAGACCTGGGTATTGGATACCGGGAGTCCTTTTAACATTTGCAATTCATTGCAGGGACTACAGGTCACCAGAAGATTTGAGGACAATGAAAGATTCCTTAATGTCGGCGATGGAAGATTAGTTCCAGTTCTGGCATTAGGAGTTCTTGAAATAGTTTTCAATAGAAATGTCATTATACTAAATGATTGTCATTTTTGCCCAACGTTCTTATTGAACGTAATTTCTGTAGGCCTTCTGGCCAAAAGTTATGAAATTTCAATAAAGGATGTTACTTTGAATATCATTATGAATGGAGTCACTGTAATGACTGGGCATTTATCTAATGGCATTTATATATTATCACAGCCTGTGAATGTAGTGTACAATCAAGTAAGCGCCCTAGAACAACTGATGTCACAGATATTTATCTTTGGCACCATCGGCTGGGTCATATCAACAAGAACAGATTAAACAGGTTAACTCAGGAGGGCATCCTTCGAGTTGATGATTGTGAATCATTAACTACCTGTGAATCATGTCTTCTTGGTAAAATGACCAAGTCATCTTTTACTGGAAAAGGTGAAAGAGCCAAAGAGCTATTGGGTCTAGTACATACTGATGTATGTGGACCAATGAGCACTTGTGCCAAAGGTGGATACTACTACTTCATTACTTTTACAGACGACCTTTCTAGGTTTGGTTATGTCTATCTTATGCGACATAAATCTGAATCGTTTGAAATGTTCAAACTATATCATAAAGAAGTAGAAAAACAAACAGAAAAATGTATTAAGACCCTTCGATCAGATCGAGGAGGCGAATACCTTTCCAATGAATTTGTGACATATTTAAGGAGAATGGATTCTCTCCCAATGGACTCCTCCTGGAACACCGCAACATAACGGTGTGTCGGAAAGAAGGAATCGAACTCTGTTAGACATGGTTCGGTCCATGATGGGTTTTGCAAGCTTGCCAATATCATTTTGGGGATACGCATTAGAATCAGCTTGTCATATTCTTAATAAGGTTCCAAGTAAGTCTGTTTCTAAAACTCCACATGAGATGTGGTATGGACATAAACCGGTTATTACCTATCTGAGAGTCTGGGGGTGTCCGGCTTATGTGAAACGTGCAAAATCAGACAAACTTGAACCCAAATCTGACAAATATTTTTTCATCGGCTATCCGAAAGAAACAAAGGATATTACTTCTACAATACTGAAGAACAAAAGTTGTTCATTAGTAATAGAGCAGTTTTTCTTGAAAAGGAGTTCCTTAGTGAAGGAACAAATAGCTCTAATGTTGAACTTGAGGAAGTTCATCAAGTAGAAGGAACAACACAAACCAGTGAACCCTTAGAATCTGAGTTGATTAGATCAAACTCAAAACCCATTTTAGATGCACCATTAAGGCGATCTGGTAGAGTACCACATCAACCGGACAGATACTTAGGTTTCTTGGTCCAGAACGATGATCCTGTTGAACTCGATGAGAACAACGAGGATCCGATCACCTATATGGATGCTATGCAAAGGACTGACTCTAATAAATGGCTTGATGCCATGAAATCCGAACTTGATTCCATGAAGGACAATAATGTATGGACATTAGTTGACCCACCCGAAGGGATAAAACCCATAGGGTGTAAATGGGTTTTCAAGAGGAAAAGAGGCGCAGACGGAAAGGTAGAGACCTATAAAGCACGTCTGGTTGCCAAGGGGTATCGTCAACGTTATGGTATTGACTATGACGAAACGTTTTCTCCTGTGGCAATGCTGAAATCCATTCGGATTATGCTAGCTATAGCAGCACACTTCGATTATGAGATTTGGCAGATGGATGTTAAAACCGCTTTTCTAAATGGTGATTTAGAAGAACAGGTGTATATGATACAGCCTGAAGGTTTTATATCTGAAGACGAGTCTAAAGTGTGCAGGCTACAGAAGTCTATTTATGGACTTAAGCAAGCATCTAGGAGTTGGAACATACGATTTGATAAAGTGATCAAATCTTATGGCTTTATTAAGAATAAAGAAGAACCTTGCATTTATAAATGGGCTAACGATTCTGTTATTGTATTTCTTGTATTATATGTGGATGATATTCTCTTAATCGGGAATGATATCCCTGCATTACAAGGAATAAAGACATGGTTATCATCACAATTCTCCATGAAAGATCTGGGAGAAGCATCATACATCCTAGGGATGAAGATCTATAGAGATAGATCTAAGAGGATGCTTGGTTTATCCCAATCTACGTACATTGACACAGTGCTAAAGAGGTTTAGCATGGAGAATTCCAAGAAAGGCTATCTTCCGATAGGCCATGGAATTCATCTTTCTAAGAAGGATTGTCCGACAACTCCTAATGAAAGAGAACGTATGAGTCGAATTCCATATGCTTCGGCAGTAGGATCGATTATGTACACCATGACATGTACAAGACCAGATGTGGCATACTCACTAGGAGTAGTGAGTAGATACCAATCTGATCCAGGAGAAAAACTGGCAAGTTGTTAAGACAATCCTTAAGTATTTGAGAAATACTAAGGACCAGTGGTTAGTCTATGGAGAGTCTGATTTGAAACTTGTTGGATATACTGATTCCAGTTTCCAATCAGATCATGATGATAGCAAAAGTGTATCGGGTTTCGTGTTTATCCTAAATGGTGGAGCTGTTTGCTGGAAAAGTTCCAAGCAACATACAGTGGCAGATTCGGTGTGCGAGGCAGAGTACATCGCTGCATCAGATGCTGCGAAAGAAGCTGTGTGGCTGCGAAAGTTCATCTCCGAGCTTGGAGTGACACCTTCCATAGATGGACCAGTCCTGTTGTACAGTGACAGCACTGGTGCCATAGCTCAAGCAAAGGAACCACGAGCACATCAGCGCACCAAGCACATACTGCGCCGGTTTCATCTTATTCGAGAGATTGTAGACCGAGGTGACATAAATCTTCAGAAGATTGATGGAAAGGAAAACCTAGGTGACCCATTTACTAAAGCACTCAGCATCAAGGAGTTTGACACTATAAGTTGAAGATGGGTATTAGATACTGTAATGAGTGGCTTTAGGCTAAGTGGGAGTTTGTTGGGAATTGTATCCTAAAGCCAATCATTTGATGATTGTGCTAATGTAAATTGTATATAAATTGATATATTAATAAAAGTTATTTGGCAGTTTATTCATTACAAGAACATCTTCTTAATACTCCTGATTGTAATGAAGCCCTTCAGGATCTTCCTTCACGATAAAGGAGGATTTATCTTTGAAGGTCCTTAAAAGAGTTCGCGACCAAATGATATACTATGACAGGGCCATAGTACTATCAATTATAGGACGTTGTATATCATATTTGTTGGTTGTCCTCTTAACCAAGGAGTGTAGAGACACTGGTATGACATACAGGTGAAAGTGTAGGAGTACATTTCACCGAACGTGACTCATTTCCGGATACTCTACTGTCAAGAGTTAATCCGAGAAGATATAGGTATAAGTATCCTTCAGACCTGAAGATCACAACCAGTGGCTTACAAGCAACTCATTGTACTTAGGTGCCGACCACCTGGATTTCTAATCCAGCTACGAAAGGTTACTGGGTGCAGTCAAGTACTTGTGGTAGTCAGTTGTGGATCAAGATGGAATTTGACCTATCCCGTTAAAAGGAGAAATGCTTGTGTTTCAATTTAGCAAGACCTTGGCCAAGGCACTTCATGTGAAAGTCACATGATCACTAAAGTTGAAATCACTTTATGGATTTGCTATTTAGAGTTGACAGGCTCTTAAGCCATCCTTAGCATTTGTGGTCAAGAGGATGAATTATACGGTAACTGTTTCTTAGGGTTCTTGGAGTTTGCTCGGCAACTCTTCGACCTATCCGGACGTCGGGTTCCATTGCTAGATGGGCACATCGATTAGTATAGAAAGTTGTTTCTATGCTACCGGCTTAGGTTCGAACCTAGAGAGTCACACGCATAGAAGTTTCCTAGGATGATCTATTTGCTGATCAACGATTGAGAATCGTATATGATTTAATTAATCAATTTGATTGATTGAATTATCTCAATTGGGTTAAGTACAAGTGAATAAGATTCAATTTGGTTTAAGTCTATTAGAAGGACTAGTCAATTTCAAATATTGATTTGAAATTAGACTTGATTTGGATTTAAATAGATTCAGGACTAGCCAAATTTGATTTGGGCTTGGACCATGATCTATGTGGGTTCAGTCAAATAAATTCAGATCATATTAAACCATCACCTGAACCCAAACCTCTCGCATAAGGATCTTATATGATGAGATGGCTAAAATCTCATCTCATGAGAGATTAAATTCTTATGTAGAATTTAATGCCTAACATTAATTTTTACCAACGTTAGATTTAGCCATGACTTTTTGGTTTTCACCGAATGTCGGATTTCTCTTTGGTTTTCACCGAACATCAGAATTAAACCAAGCACCGCGCCTTCGGCGTCTCTTCATTTTTACCAAACGACGGAATTCTTAATGTCAAAATTCAATGTTAAGGCTAAATTGAGACTATAAATAGAGGGCATTCCCTCTCGAGAATACACAGACAACAATACACGATATGTCGTGGATTGTAATTCTAAAATGTTAGAATAAAAATCCTAGTGATTCTGGTGTTAGCGGAAGCGTGGTGGATCTTAAAGGAAGATTCAAGTGGGAGGATTCAAGATCAGCAAAGCTATTTTTTCCGCGAGCTAGCACTCCCGGAAATCTGATCATTCGGGGCTTCGCGTGGACGATACTAGAGGCCAGACGATTGAACGGCTACAGAGCAATAAGGATTTACCTACTGTTCTTAAGGTAAGCGATTTGATCCCTAGATCTTAAGGCAGGCTTCAAGATAAGTAGTATGACTAGTCATCTTGAAGATCAAGATATGAACTTGATATTTTTATTTATATGCATATTTTGGATCAATCGATCCTATATATAAGGCAAAGATATGATCTTGATGCATGTTAGATAGATTAGTATGTAATATTTAAAATTCTGCAATGATAATTGTTATCAAATTTTTTAAAATATGCATGCCTCATGGATTGTTTCTCCCTACAGTATGACCACCAAATGAAGATCCAGTCGGTTCGGGTTGCCAACATGCAGCCTCATGACTTGGTAAGCTAGTACATTGCTCCATTGCTCTGACCATATTTTTCAACTTAATGTGTCAATTTTTTCACTTAATATTAATTTGTTATCATCTTGCTTTGCAGATGGAGGGAGCTATTGTACCACTGTCACAAGAGAGCTAGCTTCTCACTCAACAGACAGTAGCATCCCCTTAACCAACAGATAGTTGCGCAAGATGTGCCGAGTTGTGGAATGAATTGGAGTGCGTTAAGGATCAACTCGACGATGTCAAGTACATGCTGTCCATTGCTGAGAGCCTCCTCAGTTCACTGCTCAGAAAGGAAAGCAATGCAAGAAATGAGGAGGACAAGGGAGACAGGAAGACGGAGGAGGGTCATTCCCTGGAGTTGATCCTCCGCGAGCTTGGGAATGGAAATACTGAGGAGAAGAAGATGGAGGAGGACCATTCCTGAGAGTGTCCAACTGAGACGGGGAATGCAAAAGCAGAGGATAAGAGATTGAAGGGGGATTCATTGGATGATAAAACAGAGCATGGGAATGAAAATAAAGAGGAGGAGAAGAGGGAGGAGGGGCATTCTACGGAGGGCCAAGAGGAGTCCAAATCCGATAATAAACTTGGCACCCCTACGCCAAAGGGCGATGATGTGGACATAGAATTGTTGGAATGCCTTCGCTTGTTAAGAGGGTAAAAAAGAGCCGAGGAAGTGTAAGGCATCCAAGGTCATCGGAGATTCTTATGAGACAACCCGTCCTAGAAAGACGGCGAAGACAGTGGGCACGTCAAAGCCCAACACAATGGTCGAAGATGACCAAATTATTATACAAAATTTTTTGAGCGAACGACTAACATACGAGATCGTGTACACCAATAAGTTAGGTGGCATTGTAACAAGAAAAAGTCTTCAAGATCTCATTAACAATGATATGATAATAGATGATGTAAGTATCTCAAGAAACCTTTTCTAGTTGTTGATTTTAGAATTATATTAATCGGTTTACATTGCATTGGCAGATAATTGATGTCGGCCAGGAGTTTTTGATGCACAACTGGACAGAGCATCCGAACCGATACCATAAGTGCATATTTGCATCAGTTTTCATAGCCGCTCTGTGTCTGACTTCTCTATTAACTGATTATGAACTCGCTGCAACATCAGGAGCTTCGATATTTGACAATGTATCCAATGAATATAAGGCCCAATTCTGATTTCTATTCACCATAATAAACTCTGATAACTCACACTGGCATTTGGTTGTTGTCGACATGGAAAGAAAGGTGTTCATGCACATGAATTCATTAAAACGCAACGCCAGGTACAAGGCCAATGCAAAGAAATGGCATACAATTCTTGGCCACATATTCCATATCTACTGCGATAAGGAGGAGGTGATGACTTGGCCGATGGAAGAGATTTTGGATTGCCCAAGCCAATCGGACGGATCACTGGATTGTGGCATATACTGTCTGAGATACATGGAATGTCTTGCTCGAAGGGACAATCCTGATATGAAGATGGATTTCACGCAGGAAAAGTAAGAGATTACCGGCAATAATTAGCTGCGACGATATTGAGAGAGGGCATGAACCAAAAGATTGATGACCTTGTCACAAAGTGTTCTTAATTTTTTCATTCTTCTTTGATTGAAAATTTAATGTAATTTATTCATATTAACACTGTTTCAGATTTAATGCAAATGCAAAAATTTTATATTGAGAACAGGGGTGTCCTCGATTTATTCATATTTATGCCTTTTCTACTTCACGATTTCTTAAGTTTTCATATATGATGTCGTAAATTGAAAACTAGAATGTCGTAAATTGAGAATAGGGATGTCGTCAGATTTTGCCTTCCGGGTGTTGTCACGCTAAAGCTAGGGTGTCGTTAGCCCAGAGATGGGGTGTCGTCGCGCTAAAGCTAGGGTGTCGTCACACTAAAATTCTGGTGTCCTTTCGTGAGTAATGGGATGTCTCGTCGGATTTTGCCTTCTGGGTGTCGTCGCGCTAAAGCTAGGGTGTCGTTAGCCCAGAGCTGGGGTGTCGTTGCGCTAAAAGCTCTGGTATCCTTTCGTGAGTAATGGGATGTCATCGGATTTTGCCTTTCGGATGTTGTCGAGCTAAAGCTAGGGTATCGATAGCCCAGAGCTGGGGTGTCGTCGCGCTAAAAGCTCTGTTGTCCTTTCGTGAGTAATGGGATGTCATCGGATTTTGCCTTTCGGGTGTCGTCGCGCTAAAGCTAGGGTGTCGTTAGCCCGAGATGGGGTGTCGTTGTGCTAAAAGCTATGGTGTCCTTTCGTGAGTAATGAGATGCCTCGTCAGATTTTGCCTTTCGGGTGTCATCGCACTAAAGTTAGGGTGTCGTTAGCCCAGAGCTGGGGTGTCATCGCGCTAAAAGCTCTGGTGTCCTTTTGTGAGTAATGGGATATCGTCGGATTTTGTCTTCCGGGTGTCATCGAGCTAAAGATAGGGTGTCGTTAGCCTAGAGCTAGGGTGTCGTCGCCCTAAAAGCTCTAGTGCCCTTTCGTGAGTAATAGGATGTCGTAGGATTTTACCTTTCAGGTGTCATGGGGCTAAAGCTAGGGTGTTGTTAGCCTAGAGCTGGGGTGTCGTAACAGTGCAAGCGTATTCGCAAATATCAAATCTTCTTGGCACACGAGATGAGCACTTCATTTACCTGAAAAAGACACCCTAGTTACAAAGCACTTCATTTGCGACCAGGACACCATAGTTACAACGTTATGACACCCGTGTTTTACATATGCTCCTGTGTAAGTTGACTCAATACATAAGCATCAAACTCATCCATCAAAGTTTTGGAAGGTCGTACAATTCTTTCCATGTCCTCTCTGGTGTGAATTGACTGCATACAAGTATGCCTGTTGCTTGAAGCAGCTCTTATTTGATTTTGCATTGGTGGAGCGTCAACGGTTGCCTTGACCAGATTTTTCCTTGATCTTTTTTACTTCTTCTCGACTCCACTCTTCAATCTGTTCTCTCTTGGGCGACCTTTCATCCTAATTTGTTCAGGATCTTGAATTACAAGCTCTGTACTTATCTTAGCTGCGTAGTTGGCATCCACGATAATTTGAATATAGGTGTTAGACCATTCATCACTAAATTAAATGCATCTTCAGACATAGAGGCTATCTCTGCGAGCTTCATCATCCGATGACTCAGCAAACTATATCTACAATCAATAACATAATGTTATCAAAAACATATATTAATACATTTCAAATAAAAATTGTCACTGCATACCGTGATCATCGTGTGCTTTTATCACAGCCTTCATTATTGCAATCGAAATCATCGAATTGGTATTTCATGTCCTTGCACCATCTCTTCAAGAAGTATTTATCTGGTAAACGAAATACATCACTTTGATAAAGACCAACAAGGCATGCCTACACAGGTGATAGTCTATTTATTATCCCAATTTAACTATTAAAATAAATATTAATTACTTTGAATTTATTAAGAATTGATACTTTTTATGGATGTTTGCAGGAAAGGAGCCTATAGATGGAAAGAGCTTGATTTTTGGAGTCCAATGATGCAGATGTCACTCAAATCAGGATTCGGTTTGCCCAAAAAGGAAGAAAGAGATGATTTCACATGATTCCCTGTGCAAACTAAGGCAAGAGGAAACCCTAGATGAGCTCTATAAAAGGAGGACCTCAGGCAGTAGTTGGGAGGAGGAGTTTCTACAAAGCTCTTTTTATTCTTCTTTGATTTAGATTATTGTATTTAGGTCTGGGAGAGAAAAATTATGGAGGGGATGCTGGTAGCAGCAATGCGTGGCTAGATTCCTTCAACTTGGGATGATGATGAAGCATGTAATCAGGTTTTATCTTTCTTTTTGTTCTTAAATTCTATGCAATAAAAATTATGCTCTTCTTTATTATATCTTTGAGTTATTTTTCTGATTGAGGTTTTGATCTGGCATACACGGCCTGTACCCTCTATCGACGTACCGTGATCTCACGATACGGTACGTGCCTAAGAGAGATAGATCGTAGTATGATAGATTAGACCCTTAACCTTGCAATTATTAGATAGTTTATACTCTAAGCGGACGTGCAGTGATCTCATAATACGGTCCATGCCTGACAAGAGATAAATTATTTTAATTTTAAATTTATAAAAATTATTATTATTGCAATATTAAAAAAAGAAGATAAAACCTGTTTGCGTGGATTCGGATTCATGGGTTGCTTCTCCTGCTATTTGAATTTTGTTAATTAATTAGTTGTTATCTTTCAATAATTGTTATTCTTAATATAATCCTCTATAGATAATTTTTTTTCTCTTTCATGAAATAATTGCCCTTGATCCTGAGGATACGATCCCGATTCACCACTAGCTATAGTAGTGAGTAGGTTTTATTTTTGACCGCCAATGACAGCGATCAAATTTTGGCGCCGTTGCCGGGGATCCAGGCATGATTACTTCACGAAAAAATATTAAAAAAATAAAAAATTTATTATGAATTTTTTCTTATTTTTAATTTTTTTTCTTATTTCATTATTATTCTTGCTTCTATATAAAAGAAAAGAGTAAAAATAATTCCTTTTTTTGTTGAATAGTTATTACTCTTTTTTAGCTTATTACCTTTTTTTATAGTTACCTTAATTGTTAAATTTTCTTTTTAACATAAAAAAATTACGTTCCTTCTTATCACAAATCCACTTTTAACCTAATCAACTTTTCCTTTTAATTAACTTTCCTTAAAAGAACATGAAATAAAACCCTAAGACACTTTCCATAAAAGATAATTAATTTAAGAAAATAAAATAATAATAATAATAAATAAATAAATAAATAAAATAAAGTATAATAAAAATAAAAATAAAATATTTATTTCTACGCTTAGATTGACTTAGGTAAATTTATTTTCTACAAAACTCAAAATTCTTCCATTGACATCTCATAATTTATTAGGAAATTAGAAACTTAATCACAAAAATCTTTAAAAAAATAATTAGATTAATTTTGTTTGATAATTTTAAGAGCGGGACATTTGCTTATTGCATAGTATTTTCATAATTAACTTTAAGAGCACAAACCCCTAATCAAGATAAGGTGGGGATTTCATCACCCTTCCTTGGCCCACAAATTACATCCTTCATTTTGCATTAACCCAAACCTTTAACTCTATAATTAACTAGACATCAGCCCCTAAGGAACTCGAGCTCAATAGGACAAGGCACCCAAAAGAGTTGGACCGGGTCGAGATTGACTGCTTAACTAGTGTCTAGAAAAGGAAAGGAAAGTGGTTACTTAATTGGTTCTGTTCGCTTACCTAGTAAGCAACAGGGGGACTCCCACTGACCTTATCCTTAATTGGCTAGTTGATCAGCTAATTTTTGACTTGAAGGGCTCCAAGGCAGTCTTGAAGTTAGGAGCTGTCTAGATCTAGGTTAAACCTAGGGTAGAGAGTCTAATCTTTGTTAACCTAATTGCTAATTAAACCATAACTAAATTATTCTTCATTGCTCTTAGTTCTAGGAATCTTTTAGGATATTTTCTTTAGAATCTTCTCCTTTCTTCTATTATATTAGTTAAAAAAAACTGAATTACTGTTTTCTTTAGAGTGTATTGGTAGAGTATATGCTTTGTCACCGATCGTTACAACCCAACTTCATACCCTTAAACCCTGAAATAGAGAGAACTTGTAGAGCAAACAGAGCACAAATTATGGATCTTAATCAAGAAACTAATCCACCACGTCTATTGAAGGAGTACTTTGCCCCTTCACAATATACATATTCACCATGCATACAAGTACCCCCAGTAGAAGCTGTCCAATATGAAATTAAGTCCAGTATAATCCAAATGTTACCAGCTTTCCATGGATTTACAAATGAAGATCCCTATAAACACTTAGATGAATTCTAGGAAATTTGCTCAACTGTCAAGATTCAAAATTTCTCCGATGAGGCACTTAGGCTTAAGTTATTCCCTTTCTCCCTAAAAGATAGAGCCAAGTATTGGTTAAATTCACTAGACATTATAATTTCAACTTGGGACCAACTTCAGAGGGAATTTCTTAAGAAATACTTTCCTATAGGAAAAACGAATCAAATTAGAAAAGCCATAACCAATTTTCTCAGTTAGAGAGAGAAATGTTTCATGAAACATGGGAGAGATTAAAAGAATTAACTAGGAAATGTCCGCACCATGCAATACCTAAATGGCAGTTAGTTCAATGCTTTTATGATGGATTGTCAGAAATGCATCGACAAATGATGGATGCCTCATGTGAAGGAACATTTATGCTAAAAAATGAACATGAGGCATGGCAGCTTTTTGAAACTCTAAGTGATAATTCCTGGTACCACATATCTGTTGCCTGTAGAGATCCTCCCACAGAACCTAAGAGAGGGGGAATATACAACATAGGTAAGTCTATAGACATTTCTATCAAAATTGATGAACTATCCCAAAAACTTGATCGAATTCTACAAGTTGGAAACACGTCTTTCCCATCTACTCAATTACATGAGGTTTGTATAATCTGTTCGAGTTCGACCCATTTTATAGGTGAATGTCCAGCCGCATACCAATTTCCTAAGCTTATTCAAGAGCAAGCCTACCAAACCCAAACCCAAATGGCTCCTAGACCAGAAAATGGTCCATATTCAAAGACTTACAATATTACTTGGCAAAATCACCTAAATTTTTCATGGAAACCCCAACATATCATCATTCCAACATCAATTAGGCCTAACCATCAAGAGACCAAATTTAGAAGCATGTCGTATTCTCAATATCCAAGTGCTCCTCAACATTCACCAAATAATTATGATCCTACTTTCGAAGAGAAGGTGTTACAAGCATTGAAAGGGCTAGAAATGAATACTCATCTTCTTCACTCACACACACAATCCATTGCACAACTAGAAACCCAGATAGGTTAACTAGCCACAATATTCAGTGAAAGAGAATGGGGTAAGCTACCGAGTCAGCCTGAAGCTAATCCTAGGGACCTAAACATCCAAGGATCAAAACAAGAAGCCCAGATTAACCAATTAAGTGTTATTCATGCATTAAGATATGAAAAACAAATAGATAATCAGATCGATACACATGAAGAAGAAGAATTAGAAGTCCCACTACTTGAACAACTTATTGAGCTAGGTCAGCCCGAAACGCCTAAGGCATCAGAGTCTAATGTAATGGCCAACCCACCAGTTGAGCCCATGTCAGAAGAAGATAAATAAAAAATTAGGGTTGTAGCACCATTCCCAAATAGACTTAAGTCCAATCAAAATTCAGCCCAATTTGATAAGATTTTAAAGGTTTTTAAGCAAGTTAAAGTGAACATCCCCTTACTGAACATGATCCAAAAAGTCCCAACATATGCCAAATTCCTTAAGGATCTATGTACCAAAAAGAAGACCATCAATGTACCCAAGAGAGCCTTTCTAGCAGCCAGTGTGAGCTCTTACCTATCAAACTATATGCCAGTAAAATACAAAGATCCAGGATCACCCACTATTTCATGCATTATGGGGAACACCCTCATAAATAGGGCTCTATTAGACTTAGGAGCAAGTGTTAATATATTTCCATACTCTATATATGAGCAACTAGGGTTAGGAGAACTAAAGCCTATGAAAATGATCCTACAACTAGCTGATCACTCTTTGAAAGTACCCAAGGGAATAGTAGATGATGTATTGATCAAAGTTGGTAACTTTATCTACCTATTGGACTTTGTGATTTTAGAAACTGAACCAGTGACAAACCCAAAAAGCCACATCCCAATGATTTTAGGTAGACCATTTTTGGCCATATCTAATGCCCTAATTAATTGTCGAAATGGATTAATGAAACTCTCATTTGGGAATATGTCAATTGATCTTAATATTTTTAATCTTACCAATACACATCAAACAAGCGACTCAAATTATGTTCAGGATACTATTTATGATCCAATTGACCTTAGTGATGAAAAGCTTGACCTAGAAACCTGCAAAACCAAGACGGGGAGCAAATTAATGAGGTTGCTATAATTGATGAAAAATCAAGATGGAAACTTCCAACTGAATCACTAAAGAAAGTAACCTGAATCATTACCCAAACAATCAATAAAGGAAGCACCCAAATTAGAACTGAAACCACTTCCCAAGCATCTCAACTATGCATATCTAGGTCCATCAGAAACCCTACCTGTGATTATTTCAACCGATCTAGACTCCTCACAAGAAGGGAAACTATTGAATGAGAATAAAGAAGCATTAGGATGGACCATGGCTAACATAAAAGGGATTAGCCCCTCGATCATTCAACATAGGATTCACTTAAGGGAGAAAACCAAGCCTATAAGAGATATCCAAAGAAAACTTAAACCAACCATGAAGGAAGTAGTAAGGGAAGAGATCATCAAACTCCTTGATAATGGTGATCAAAGTGAGCCATGACATCTGGCTGAAGACGTTAAACATAGCGCTTTTTGGGAGGCAACCCAAAATTTTTATGTTCTAACCTTTATTTCATGATTCTTATTTTTAGGAATAAGAGACTACTTCGCACGGTCACTCCTAATATTACACAAGGCATATTTCATTCAGGTGGTATTTCTTCTTATTTTATTCTTCTTACTTCATTGAGGACAATGAGAATTAAGTTGGGGGTAAGAGAAACCTTTTTGAAAAATATTTTGAAAACACCTTGGCATTTTTAAAAAAATTTTAAAATTTTTGTGCTAGGAAAGAAATTCTTGAGCAAAATTGACTAGAAAAAGGTAATAGAGTTAGAAAGTATTGGCTAATTATTGTAGAGAGCCAAGGAGTAGACTAGCTGGTCAAACTTTTAGTAACCTACTTAGGTCATCTAAAGGCTATTAGAACTTCCATTGTACATGCTCACTGACAAGGTAAATTAGGTATTAGTTGTAAGGTCAATTGGAGATTCAATTATTACTGAAAATTAATAATTGATATACACCCCAATGAGATAAACTTGAATTTAAAGAAAAGAGCAACCTGCCTGATAAAATATATATATATATATATATATATATATAATAAAATAAGTCTAAACATTGGTTTCCCATCGAGTAACCGGGCACCTTCGCCTAAGTAAGCGTTGTTGTTCGCATCAAAAAATGGGCAATGTAAAGATATCGCTAAAAAAATAAAAAAAATAAAATAAATAAATAAAAAATATATATCAGGCAGTGTGAAAGCTACCTTAGGTCATGTGCTTAATTTGAGGGTGTATAAAAGTTGCTCAAAGTAAGTGATAAGCGAAGATACCATTGTTTCTTACAAGCTAGTTCCGAAATGCTAAGTTAGCCATTACAAACATAAGTGCTGTAGATCTATAGATGAACTCTAAGAAAGTTTTTGATAGTTCTGACAACAAAATTTACTTCAAAAACTCAATACTTAATTAGTAATACTAGCTATCTTCTTTCAACCTTAAGCCTAGATTTAATTTTGCAAAAGAGAATTTTAGTGATGCATGGTTTTATTTTAATTACATTGCTAAGGGACTAGCAATGATTAAGTTGGGGGGTGTGATAAGTCTATTTATTATCCCAATTTAACTATTAAAATAAATATTAATTACTTTAAATTTATTAAGAATTGATACTTTTTATGGATGTTTGCTGGAAAGGAGCCTATAGATGGAAAGAACTTGATTTTTTGAGTCCAATGATGCAGACGACACTCAAATCAGGATTCGGTTTGCCTAAAAAGAAAGAAAGAGATGATTTAGCATGATTCCTTGTGCAAACTAAGGCATGAGAAAACCCTAGATGAGCTCTATAAAAGGAGGACCTCAGGCAGTAGTTGAGAGGAGGAGTTTCTACAAAGCTATTTTTATTCTTCTTTTATTTAGATTATTGTATTTAGGCATGGGAGAGAAAAATTATGGAGGGGATGCTGGTAGCAGCAATGCGTGGCTAGATTCCTTCAACTTGGGACGATGATGAAGCATGTAATCAGGTTTTATCTTTCTTTTATTCTTAAATTCTATGCAATAAAAATTATGCTCTTCTTTATTATATCTTTGAGTTATTTTTCTGATTGAGGTTTTGATCTGGCATACACGGCCTGTACCCTCTATCGACGTATCGTGATCTCAGGATACGGTACGTGCCTAAGAGAGATAGATCGTAGTATGATAGATTAGACCCTTAACCTTGCAATTATTAGATAGTTTATACTCTAAGCGGACGTGCAGTGATCTCCTGATACGGTCCGTGCCTGACAAGAGATAAATTATTCTAATTTTAAATTTATAAAAATTATTATTATTGCAACATTAAAAAAAGAAGATAAAACCTGTTTGCGTAGATTCGGATTCCTGGGTTGCTTCTCCTGCTATTTGAATTTTATTAATTAATTAGTTGTTATCTTTTAATAATTATTATTCTTAATATAATCCTTTATAGATAAATTTTCTTTTTCTCTTTCGTGAAATAATTGCCCTTGATCCCTGAGGATACGATCCCGATTCACCACTAGCTATAGTAGTGAGTAGGTTTTATTTTGACCGCCAACGATAGCGATCAACAGGTAACCCTTGAACTGAAAGGATCGACACTGGCTTTGGACATCCTCAATATTTCTATCGTATGACACAATATAATCTTTGATCATCTCCTTGCCGATTCCATCGACTTCAATCCTTTCATACGACTTTACAGAATATACACAATAGTTACCAGCTTCCTTGATCAATTTAGTTTTTGATGCAGCCATTTTAAGGATCTCATTCTGAAATTTTTTAAAAATGCGCCTTGTATACCTTCCTGCAGCTTGTCTCTCAAAAGGTGATGATGTCTTTAGGAAAGCAATCGTTTGCAATGTCCTATTATCTTCCTCATTTTTGGCCTCGTACCTTTTCTCTAAGGTATCTTTGTACTTACTTATGAACTCCGTTAGTGTAGTCTTTGATTTTATAAACCTATCAAAGAAGTGATTTATGTCCTCGCTCCTTTGTGAAGATGACATCCCTGTTCATAATTTTGTCAAAAAAAAGAAGCATTGAACGCGAACATGAACTGAAGACAATGACACACATACCTACGAAGAATGTATCCTTTAGGTAAAGTGGAACCCATTTATCCCAACATTCGTAAAGGACATTGAACCAATCTATAACCTTGCATTCTTTATATTTCTCCATAATATGTGCCCACCTTTCCTCGAATGACTGTATGGTCAATGAATCTGTTGACCCAATTATTGATTTTGATGATTAACAAAACTATTTGAATATAACATTTGAAGTTACTAATGATTTTGATTAAGTTTTTCAGTTTATATTTATTTATTAATCAAAATCAAAGAAAATCAAGTTCTGGTTCGAATCTAATGTCAAGGTAAGATTGCAGACATTAGAGTCGACACATGGAATCGCAGAGCCGACTCCGAAAATGGCACAGATTTAGAGTCGACTCCTGGACTGTTAGAGCCGACTCCAACAGAAAGACAGAACGATGGTTTTTCAGGCCACGACTTAGAGTCGACTCCCAGACTGTTAGAGTCGACTCCAGAAGATTTTGTGTCGACCCCAGAAAAGTCAGAGACGACTCCAGATCGAGCGGATTAATTTTGATTTAGAGCCGACTCCAGAAAAGTTAGAGCGACTCCAGATTGTCAGAAACGACTCCAGAACTGTCAGAACGACTCTAAACTTTATCTTTATCTTTTTAATCCCAACGGCTATTACTTTATTTGGTTCTAATCCTTCTTACACTTGTTTCTAATGGATAGTTTTCAGCTATTTATGGATTAAGAAGGTCTATAAGAAGTTTTGTTGTATCCGAAAAAAACAAGAAGAGGAAGAAAGAAGAGAGAAAAAAGAGAAAAAGAGGAGAATCATCAGAAAATCAAAAGAAAAGAGAAAGAGAAAAGATTCGAAGGAAAGATTATACTGATTCCCAAAGAAAAGAGAGATTCTAGCTTTCTTAGTTCCATTTTGAAGAAATCTCAAAAGAAGAAGCAAGCCCTAGTTTTTGATCTTCTGAGCTTCAAGAGCATACTAAAGGAAGATCCATTCAAGAGAAGAGAAGAAGAAGCCACCAAGATCTGCAAATCAGGCTTTGATTCCTATCTCTTTATTTTGTTCTATTATTGTATATTTGCTCATTGGAAGGAGCTTTGCTTTGTAAAACATTATTGTTTGCTGGGTCAATCTGGTGATTGATTCAGTTGAGGCTGTTAGCCTTGTGCAAGCAGTTGCTTGTGTTGTAAGGTTTTGTGCTGGTGAGCCTTGAAAACCAGCTGGGTTCGTTGTGCACCCGAAAAAACAACAAGTTCGAGTTGTGAGCTTGCAAAACAACTCTGCTGTAATCAGTTGATTATAGTGTGGACCCAAGAGGTACTTGGGAGTGGACGTAGGTGTAGGTACACCGAACCACTATAAAATTTGTGTTTGCCGTGATTGTCTCTTTATCTCAACTCTCTATTTGCATACTAGTTTTAATTCGTGAATCTAAGTTTTTATTCCGCTGGGGGTTATTTTTCAAAAGAGTTTAATTTTTGAAAAACCCAATTCACCCCCCTCTTGGGTTGCTATCTGGACCAACAATTGGTATCAGAGCTAGTGCTCATTTGATTTGATCTAACGATCAAGAGTCAAAGATCCACATGGCAACTCAAGCTGGTTCATCTTTTTCCGAAGGCCAATCTACTAATAGACCACCCTTATTTAATGGTTAAACTATGGTTATTGGAAGGCTAGAATGAAAATTTTCATTCAAGCACTTGACTATGATCTATGGAGTATTATAGTCAATGGACCACACACACCCACTGCTAGAGTTAATGGCATGGAGATTCCTAAACCGAAAACGGAATGGGATGAACATGATAAAAAATTGGCACAACTCAATGCCAAAGCAATGAATGTTTTATACTGCTCATTAGATGCAAATGAATTCAATCGTATATCTATTTGCATTTCTGCTAAGGAAATCTGGGATAGACTTGAGGTTACCCATGAGGGAACAAATCAAGTCAAGGAATCCAAGATTAACATGCTAGTTCATAAGTATGAATTGTTTAAAATGGATGCATGTGAATCTATTGCTGATATGTTTACAAGATTTACTGATATAGTTAATGGTTTAAAAAGTCTTGGTAAATCTTATGATAATTCTGATCTTGTGAGAAAGGTTTTGCGTTCCTTGCCTAGGACTTGGGAAGCTAAAGTGACTGCAATACAAGAGGCAAAGGATCTAAGTACCCTACCCCTAGAAGAATTATTGGGATCCTTGATGACTCATGAGCTTCAAATTAAGCAACATGTTGATGATGATGAGTCAAAGAAGAAGAGGACTATGGCTCTTAAGATTTCTGAATATATGGAAGAGCCTCATGAATCTGAAGATGAAAGTGATGATGAGGACATGGCACTCATCACAAGAAAATTTAAAAGATTCATGAAGAAGAAGAAGTTTGAAAAGAAAAAGCCCTTTGCAAGAAAAGATGAGGACAAGGGCAAAGAAAAGAAGTTATTTGTTTTGAATGCAAGAAGCCGGGTCACTTTAAATCTGAATGCCCTCAACTAAAGAAAGGCACCCGGAGATTCAAAAAGAAGGCAATGATGGCCACATGGAGTGATTCGGAAAGCTCAAGTTCCGAAGAAGAAGAAAAGAGTGAAATGGCCAATCTATGCTTCATGGCGGACAATGATGAGGTAAGTCCGAGTTTTCTTGATGACTTTACTTTCGATGAATTGCATAGTGCTTTTTATGAATTAATGGATGATTTTGCAAACCTAAGTTCAAAGAACAAAGATTTGAAAAATCAAATGCAAAAACTATCTTTAGAAAATGAAAAGCATGTTGTAGATAAAGAACTTTTGATAAAAGAAAATGAAAGTTTGAAAAATGAAGTTGATAGACTTAAGCCTATAGTTGATAAATTTACTTTAAGCTCTATCAAACTTAATATGATTTTGGAAATCAAAAGCTATTTTTGATAAAGCTGGATTAGGATATATCCACTTAAAAAGCAAAAATCTTGAAAAATATTTTTGTACATGCTGAAAAATCATCAAATATTACTTGTTTTAAATGTGGAAACAAAGGACATAAATCTTATATGTGTAAATCTCCATATAAAAGAAAGATGATTTGGGTTCCCAAAGGAACAATATTTAATGCATCTAACCATGAAGGACCCAAGAAGGCTTGGGTACCTAAAATTAAGACATAAATATTTTGCAGGAGTGTCTTGCAGCCATCAGACTGAAAAGAAAATGGTACCTGGATAGTGGTTGCTCAAGACACATGACGGGTGACAAAGATCAATTCATCACCCTTGAATCAAAAAGAGGTGGAGTAGTTACTTTTGGTGATAATGGTCAAGGCCATATCATGGGTATTGGTAAGATTCAAATTACTCCATCTACTCATATTGATAATGTTTTATATGTTGATGGACTTAAACATAATTTAATAAGTATTAGCCAACTGTGTGACAAAGGTTTCAAAGTTTCCTTTGAAGCTTCTGTTTGCACTGTTACTAATCCCATTGATAACAGCATTATTCTTGTTGGTAAACGTTATGGCAATGTGTACTTAATTGATTTGAGTAATTTATCTCCAAGTAATCATTGCTTAGTTGCTAATAATGCTAAGATGAATGAGATTGGTTGGCTATGGCATCGTAGATTAGGTCATGCAAGCACACACCTAATTTCTAAATATTGAAAATGGATTTAGTTAAAGGTATTCCTAGCTTAAATTTTGAAAATAATCGAATATGTGATGCATGTCAATTTGGAAAACAAACAAGAACTTCTTTCAAATCTAAGAATGTTGTTTCAACTACTAGGCCACTAGAGCTACTACACATGGACCTTTTTGGACCTACTAGAACCACAAGTCTAGGAGGAAAGAAATATGGTCTAGTGATAGTAGATGATTACTCTAGATTCACTTGGGTAATGTTTTTGGCTCACAAAGATGAGACTTTCTCAATATTCCTGAAATTCGTTAAGAAAGTCACAAATGAGAAAAACACTACCATAGTGTCTATTAGAAGTGATCATGGAACTGAATTTGAAAATCACTTATTTGAAAAATTCTGTTTTGAAAAAGGCATACATCATAACTTTTCAGCACCTAGGACCACAACAAAATGGAGTTGTAGAAAGAAAGAATAGGACTTTAGAAGACATGGCCCGTACCATGCTATGTGAAAGCCAACTTCCAAAATATTTTTGGGCGGAAGCTATAAACACAGCATGTTACATCCTAAATAGAGCCCTGATTAGACCTATCCTTAAGAAACTCCCTATGAACTATGGCATAATAGGAAACCAAATTTAGGTTATTTTCATGCATTTGGTTGTAGATGTTTATTCATAACAATGGTAAGGATAATCTTGGAAAGTTTGATGCAAAGTCTGATGAAGGTATTTTCCTAGGATATTCTACATCTAGCAAGGCATATAGAGTATTTAATAAGAGAAGCTTAGTTGTAGAAGAATCCATTCATATAGTGTTTGATGAGTCTTTAGCATCAAGTTCAGATAAAATTGATGATGAGGAAGATACATCTTTGATTGAAAGAGGTATTGAAAAATTAAATGTATCTTCAGATCAAGAACCTGAAGTTAAGGATGATGACTCACCTAAGGATGATGGTATTGATACTGCTCATAATGATAAAGATCTACCTAGAGATTGGAGATATGCTTATGGTCATCCTAAGGACCTAATCATAGGTGATCCATCTCAAGGTGTAAGGACTAGATCATCAATGAGAAATATCAATAATCATCTTGCATTTGTATCTCATATAGAACCTAAAACTATAGAGGAAGCTGAGAAAGATAGTTATTGGATGTTAGCAATGCAGGAAGAGTTAAACCAATTCACTAGGAACCAAGTTTGGACCCTAGTAGAAGACCTAAAACCACCCTATAATAGGATCTAAATGGGTTTTTAGAAATAAATTGGATGAAAATGGCTTGGTAATTAGAAATAAGGCTAGATTAGTTGCAAAAGGATATAATCAGGAAGAAGGTATAGATTTTGATGAAACTTTGCACCTGTTGCTAGATTAGAAGCCATTAGGCTACTACTTGCATTTGCATGTATGAATTTCAACTTATTTCAAATGGATGTTAAAAGTGCATTTTTAAATGGTTTTATAAATGAGGAAGTTTATGTTGAACAACCTCCTGGTTTTGAAGATCATGAATTTCCAAACCACGTCTTCAAATTACACAAAGCACTTTATGGTTTAAAGCAAGCACCTAGAGCTTGGTATGATAGATTAAGTAAATTTTTAATTGAAAATGATTTTCTAGAGGAAATGTTGATAAAACTTTGTTTTTAAAAAAAAGAAAAGGATTTATTAATTGTTCAAATTTATGTTGATGACATTATATTTGGTGCTACTAACAATCTCTTTGTCAAGAATTTGCTAAGTTAATGCAGGGAGAATTCGAGATGAGCATGATGGGAGAACTCAACTTCTTCCTTGGACTTCAAATCAAACAAGAGAAAGCGGGATTTTCATCAACCAAACAAAGTACACAAAGGAAATACTCAAGAAGTTTGGTATGGAATCTGCTAAACCTCTTGGTACGCCAATGAGTCCCTCATGCAAGCTGGACAAGGATGAAGAAGGTAAGAAAGTAGATCAGAAGCATTACCGAGGTATGATCGGATCACTTCTTTACTTAACTGCAAGTAGGCCAGATATTATGTTTTCTGTTTGCTATGTGCAAGATATCAATCTAATCCTAAAGAATCACATTTATTTGCTGTTAAAAGAATCTTTAGATACTTAAATGGAACTAAAAATGTAGGATTATGGTATTCTAGAGACTCAACTTTAAAATTGATTGCTTATTCTGATTCTGACTATGCTGGTTGTAAATTAGATAGAAAGAGTACAAGTGGGCATGCCAACTTTTAGGAAGTAACTTAATCTCTTGGTTTAGCAAGAAGCAAAATTCGGTTGCATTATCCACTGCTGAGGCAGAGTATGTTGCAGCTGGAAGTTGCTGTGCTCAAATCCTTTGGATTAAGCGACAACTTGAAGATTATGGTATCACACTTGATAAAATTCCTATTAATGTGATAATACTAGTGCAATCAATCTAACTAAGAATCCAATTCAACATTCAAGAACTAAACACATAGAAATTAGACATCACTTTATTAGAGAACATGTTTCCAACAATGATGTTTGTCTTGAATATGTTAATACTAATGATCAATTAGCTGATATTTTTACCAAACCTTAAGTGAGAAAGATTTTGTTATCTTAGAGGAGAATTAGGAGTTTGTGATCCTTTAGAATGATTTTCTGAAACTCTTAAGGACAACAACTATCTAGACTTCATCAATTTCTTGAAAATCCTCTATGTTCAATAAGGAAATTTATCTTGATTCATTGTTTCCCCAATTGTTAAGGAACACTTATCTAGAGTTTGATGATTAATTTGATCAGTTTCAGATCCTTGAAATTCAATTTTTTCACTGAAACTATTGTGGAGTCGACACCTTCAGTTGTGGAGTCGACACCTTCAGTAGTCGACACCTTCCTATTTGATGTTCTGTCTGGGCAATTAGAGCCGACTCTGCTTCTGCAGAGCCGACTCTAATTCGGCGCTGACAGATTTTCTGGTTCGGAGCCGACACCTCGCTTTGCGGGAGTCGACTCTAAGTGGAACTAGGTCAAAAATAAAGGCGGAGTCGACACCTAAACGAATCCATCGTCTCCAAACCATTTCTAAGCTGTTCCAAACCGATTCCAACCCTCCAAACCCTTCAAATCTCTTGATTACTCATTCCAATCAAACCCATGGCTCCTAAAAGGCGTGCTACCGTTGGTGGATCGGTGGTTCCCACGAGGAGACGCTCGATTCGGAGGCAAGCTTCATCTTCATCATCTGCCACTCAAGAGGATTCTCCACCTTCACCATCTTCTCCACGTATCGACCAATTAGCGGGTAAGGCCATTACAACCGGAAGGAAAGTGGATTTTGATTTCTTTGTTTCGAAGGTTTTGCTATTGGCCGTTATTAAAGGAAATGGGATGGGAAAAGGCTTTCTTTGGATATTCCCACTTACCCTGCCCTCGTAAGAGAGTTTACAATGATTTAGTAGAGGAGAGGAGGTTTAGTAAGTCATGTAAGAGGAACAAGAGTTGTAATCACTGCTAAGATCCTTGGAAATTTATTGAGATGCCCACTGTTGGGCTAAATGAGTATCAGCATGATGATCGAGTGGTGCCCTATCTAGGATGTTGGGAGAGAAGTATCTGAGTTTGAGGAAATTATGGCAAATCAACTTAATTTGGAACTCAGGCTTACTTCATAATATATGTGGAGGATCTTATTTCCTAAATAGGTCGATTTGAGTATGTCTCGGAGCGAGACATCTTGCTTGATGGACTGCATCATCACTGGGAGGCCAGTAAATTTAGCTGGGATGATGATAGGCTATATGGCAGAGGCAGCTACCAAGAAGAGATCAACATTGCCGTATGGTATGATTCTGACTTTGGTATTTAGAAGCCAAGGTGTGTTATATGGATAATGAGCCACTAAGGAAACTTAAGACATACAGATTACTACAGTGTCTCTACTATTCACCGTATGGGCTTCAAAAAGTAAATGGTATTTGGATAAAGAGAGTTGAGGAGGCCAGAGTTCAGGAGGCCAGAGTTGAGGAGGCCAGAGCAGAGGAGATCCCTGACCCATCTATTACGGGACCATCTACAGCTGGACCTTCAGAGGCTGGACCAAGCTCATACCCTTCACCTCCACCTCAGACAACATTTGTATCTGGGAGATTTTCAGATAGCAGATTGGTCAGCTCAGAGCTATTAGCTGAGTATGACAGTCAAAGGAGAATGAGATTAGTCATTGAGAGATGACATCAACATTTTAAGGAGGAGATCAATTCCAGACTCGACTTGATTTCATTTTCCATTAGCCGCTCTGCAGAATCCTTGGTACTGAGCTTCAAAAGATTTTTGAAAGGCTGGAAGGGATTGCAGACGGATCTAGAGCTTATCTAGATGCTACTGGTCAATTGAAGAAAGATTTAGACTTATTGTTGTTCAAGTTGAAGTTGTCTTGAAGGCTTTAAGAAATCACAAAAAGATGAGATTATGGAAATGATAGGTCATCTGAAGAAAATTGTATACAAACATGTTTGATTGACCTTCTATTTCCTATAGTGATATCTAAGCCTATCCTACCCTATTAGAAACCTAAGATTAGCTTTTCTTATTCTAGTTTGTATCTTAGGATTTCCAGTTTACTATACTTGTTAGCTTGTATCTAGGAATTTCTAATTGATATGGTACTTTACTGTGAATGTATTTTGATAGACTCATGTAATGCATCTTGAATTGAAATACAATTATCTTGGCAATTGAAATGAAGTTTACTATCTCTATGAGAATGAACCAACAACCTCGCTCTGATAATTTACATTATTGTTTTTAAACTCATCTTATTGCTGATAACAAAAAAGGGGGAGAGAAATTTGTATATGCATAAAGGAGAGAGAAAGAAAATAAGGAGAGAGAATGAAAGAATATAAGATTTCAATATGTTTTAATCAATTGGCATATCTCAAAAGGGGGAGAGAAATTTTGAGATTTTTTAAAACTCTAATCAATTGGTATCAAATCAATTTCAGTTTATTTACATGTACCTTGAATAGGGGGAGTTATTTAATGCAGGGGGAGCTTAACGATTTTCTGTGTAAAGTTAAATCATCTTGATTGCTGTTTATAATAGAACTCAAGTATGTTTCTAAAGTTCATTTTGAAACTTGGCATCAAATTCTCTGTTAAGAAGCTTTAAAGCTTTAACAATGTCTATAATGCTTATTTCAAATGAATCTTTAATGCATATACTCAAAGTTTTTGTCATCATCAAAAAGGGGAGATTGTTGACCCAATTATTGATTTTGATGATTAACAAAACTATTTGAGTATAACATTTGAAGTTACTAATGATTTTGGTTAAGTTTTTCAGTTTATGATTTGATTTATTAATCAAAATCATAAGACAAGTCAAGTTATAGTTCGAATCTAATGTCAAGGTAAGATTGCAGATATTAGAGTCGATACATGGAATCGCAGAGTTGACTCCGAAAATCGGCACAGAATTTAGAGTCGATACCTGGACTGTTAGAGCCGACTCCAACAGAAAGACAGAACGATGGTTTTTCTGGTCACGACTTAGAGTCGACACCTGGACTATTAGAGTCGACTCCAGAGGATTTTTGTGTCGACCCCAGAAAAGTCAGAGACGACTCCAGATCGAGCGGATTGGGGATTTTTGATTTAGAGCTGACTCCAGAAAAGTTAGAGTCGACTCCAGATTGTCAGAAACTACTTCAGAACTGTAAGAACGTCTCTAAACTTTATCTTTATCTTTTTAATCCCAATGGCTATTACTTTATTTGGTTCTAATCCTTCTTACACTTGTTTCTAACGGATAGTTTTCAGCTATTTATGGATTAAGAAGTGTCTATAAGAAGGGGCTTTTGTTGTATCCGAAAAAAAATAAGAAGAGGAAGGCAAGAAGAGAGGAAAAACAGAGAAACAAGAGTGAGAATCATCAGAAAATTAAAAGAGAAAAGAGGGAAGATTCGAAAGGAAAGATTATACTGATTTCCCAACAGAAAAGAGAGAGATTTCTAGCTTTCTTAGTTTCATTTTGAAGAAATATCAAAAGAATAAGCAAGCCCTAGTTTTCTGATCTTCTGAGCTTCAAGAGCATACTAAAGGAAGATCCACTCAAGAGAAGAGAAGAAGCAAGCCACCAAGATCTGCAAATTAGGCTTTGATTCTCATCTCTTTATCTTTGTTCTATTATTGTATATTTGCTCATTGGAGGAGCTCTTGATTTGTAAAATGTTATTGTTTGCTGGGTCAATCAGAGGATTGATTCAGTTGAGGCTGTTAGCCTTGTGCAAGCAGTTACTTGTGTTGTAGGGTTTTGTGCTGGTAAGCCTTGAAAACCAGCTAGGTTCGTTGTGCACCCGGAAAAACAACAAGTTCGAGTTGTGAGCTTGTAAAACAACTCTGCTGTAATCATATTGACTATAGTGTGGACCCAAGAGGTACTTGGGAGTGGATGTAGGTGTAGGTACACCGAACCACTATAAAAATCTTGTGTTTGCAGTGATTGTTTCCTTGTCTCTAACTCTCTGTCTGTGCATAATCTATTTTAATTCGTGTATATCTAAGTTTTCACTTCCGCTGGGGGATTATTTTTAAAAAGAGTTTAATTTTTGAAAAACCCAATTCACCCCCCCCCCTCTTGGGTTACTATCTGGACCAACAGAATCATATATCGCCTCATCGAAATCAACCATAAATTTGGGATTTGCTATGCAAATGTGGCCAATCTTTTTAGGTATCTTCTTCAATATATGCCAAAGATAAAATCGATGTCGTATGTTAGGAAAAACTTCTTTAACAGTAGCCTCAATTGCCTTATCTTGGTCAGTTATTATGGCAATAGGTGCTTGACCACCATTTGTATCCAGCCATGACTAAAAAACTCATTTATATGTCTCAGTACTCTCATCAGACAACAATGTGCAACCAAGCAAGGTAGACTATCCATAATGGTTGATCCCGATGAATGGACAAAAAGGCATTTGATATCTATTTGTCAAGTAGGTTGAGTCAAAGCTTAGAACATCACCGAAGTATGTGCATGCCAATCTTGACCTTGGATGAATCCAGAAGACAGACCTAAGATGACCATTATCATTGAGGTATAAGGTATAGAAGAAATTGGGATTTCTGAGTTGCATTTCAGTGAAATGGATTACCATTGATTGATCATCTCCTTCTTTCAGCTTAGACTGACGTTCGTGACAAATGGAATTACGAGCATCCTTCTCGGTGAAATCCAATTATCTTCTGCCCCCTTTTCTCCTTGCTATGGCAGAGTATATCTGAGTTGTCGGAACATTCATGGCATGTAAATTGCAGATCTCTGCCTTCTCTGGTGTGCTGATCCTCCTATGCGACTGTAGATAACCAGTTGATGTTATGGAGATCCCATGGTTATATTCTAGAGAAACCTCAACCAATATCCACTTACCACTTGTAGCATTCAGTCTTGCTTTTATGGATGCCATACAATCAACTTTACCAGTATCCTTATGATTCATACTCTTCTCTGTTTTTCTAGATTTTTCTTGCCTCCAACACGCCAGGTGCTTGAAGTAAAGTTGTTTGTTGTTGTTGGCCCTACTACACACTGTTGTGATTCCAAAACCAACTCTTTTTGCGTATCCATTGTAGAAAGTATATACATCATCTGCTGAATTGAATTCCATTCCAGTTTGAGGAACTACAGTATCATCCCCTGCATTTGGAGCGATGGGTGAAGGTGCACGGCTGGGAGTATGCTTGATTTCTTTCCGATTTATAATTTCAGCATCGTATGTGGAAATATAGGCACACAGTCATGGCAAAGCATTAGGACACCAAGGTTAAAAAAATACCACACCTCAATTGAAGAAATGATGACACCCATTAATAAGACATTGAGGCAGGGCCTAATGACACCAAGGTTCACATATTACGACACCGTAGCTGAAACTAGGAACTAATGGCACCCCGTGAAACAACTTACGACACCCCATATAAAAAAATGACACCCCCTTTAGCAGTTAAAGACACACCAGAGAACAACCTACGATACCCTGGAAAGCAACAAACGAAGATCGTGAAAGTTATAATCACGGGTGTCGTAGCGTTGTCTCTAGGGTGTCGTAACGTTTCAACTTTGGTATCGCGAAGATTTTCGGGCGAATTTCACTTGGGGTGTCGTGGGCCTTCTCTCCAGCGTCATTTATAAGCACGACACACCCTTTAGCAGTTAAAGACACTCCAGAGAACAACCTACGACACTCTGGAAAGCAACAAATGAAGATCGCAAAAGTTATATTCACGGGTGTCGTAGCATTGTCGCTAGGGTGTCGTAACGTTTCAACTGCGGTGTCGCAAAGTTTTTCTGGCGAATTCCAGTTGGGGTGTCGTGGGCCTTCTCTCCAGCGTCAGTTATAAGCACGACACACCCTTTAGCAGTTAAAGACACCATAGAGAACAACCTACGACACCCCGAAAAGCAACAAACGAAGATCACGAAAGTTATAATCATAGGTGTCGTAGCATTGTCTCTAGGGTGTCGTAACGTTTCAACTTTGGTGTCGTGAAGATTTTCGGACGAATTCCAGTTGGGGTGTCGCGAGCCTTCTCTCCAACGTCAATTATAAGCATGACACACCCTTTAGCAGTTAAAGACACCCCATAGAACAAGCTACGACACCCCGGAAAGCAACATACGAAGATCGCGAAGGTTATAAGCATGGGTGTCGTAGCATTATCGCTAGGGTGTCGTACCGTTTCAACTGCGGTGTCACGAATGATTTTTGGCCGAATTCCTCTTTGGATGTCGTAAGGTTATAAGTATGGGTGTCGTAGCGTTATCGCTAGGGTGTCATGATGTTTGAACTGCGGTGTCGCGAAGGATTTTCGGCCGAGAATAATAGGGGTGTTGTATTTGTTTAACAGAGGTGTCTTATTTCTTTAACTTGGGTGTTGCAATACTCCCAATTTTCTCCTGCGATGTCGTGAGGCTTTTCTCCGGCATTCGTTTGGAGCACGGGTGTCGTAGGCTTGTAACTACGGTATCTTAACAGTAAATCTGGGGTGTCGTAGCTTTTATGATAAATGAAACGCTACGACACCCCCAGATAAAAACAAACGGACACTCTTGATTAAAACAACCTATGATACCTGAGAAAACAACCTACGATACCCTAGAAAACATCTTATGACACCTAGGAAAGACTGTTATGACACCCCAGGGATAGCACGACACCCCAGTCTTACGACAACCAAGGAAAACATTACGATGGTGCAGTTACAAACCTTCGACACTCCAGTTCTTATATAACGACACCCCGGATGCAACCGTTAAGCCACGCCACGCCCCAATCATAATACACCCGAGTTATCAAATGATGACACTAGAGCTATATGGATAGGAAATAACAGGAATATAGGCCGAAACACTCTGACGACACCCCAGTTCATAAGGTATAACATCCTAGTTAAAAGAGTATGACATTCGTGCTATAAAACACTAAACTCTAAACAGTTATGACTCCCAGAATGTCATAACTGTTTTGTTCTAAGAAAGTTACCCGCGCATTAAACAGTTTGGTCATACATTAACTACCTCTAACGAGAAAAAACAGTTGGTATAATAAAGGAGCTTTACAAAGAAGTGGGAATAAGGACTTTTTACTTCGTGCTGCGGATGATATTTCCTCCAGAAGTTTTTGTACAAAGACTTTAGTAGCCAGGTATTCCAGCCTTGAAGCTGAAATATTTTCTTTCGACCGGACTCCTCGGAGCGAGGGCTCAGGATCTTGTTCAAACCTTGGACTGATTCCTTAGCATCCGAAAGCCAGAGCGAGGGGGAAGAAAGAGTTTTTCTTGCACAGATGAAATCCAAGAAAAAATAGCGGTAGAAGTAGGCTGGAGGGAAAGGGCATTTTTATCTGCACACTAATTAAAAAGAAAGGCGAAGCGCTTTTCATGGCCGTCACGATCAGAACGTAACATCGTAGCAGAGCCATACCGTTCGGCATCGTTAGCCACGTAGGATCCATGTGGACCAATCAGGAGAAGCAGTGCAGCCCATGTAGAACTTACTGCATCGGAGACGGTGTACAAAGATTTTTCCCTCTCTTCACATGAGTACCTCACAAGCTTGACACCTTTGGCCCCACAAGCAAGACTTTCAGAGCCCATGTCAAAACAGTCCAGTATTATAAACTCACTGCTTTTGGATGCAGCTTTTCTTCCAACAAGCTCTTTGAACTACGTCATATATATCATGCATATCGAAACGTCAATTCGTTGGTTGATTGGATGGTTGTCTTGAGGGCACATTATTCAAAATTTTGGTTTTATAAATAAAATAATTTATATTTTATTATAATAAATTTTTTTATTTGATCTATCTCGATTGACTTGCATTAGATTGAGATGATCATTCGTTTATATCAAAAATAAAAAAAATAATAAAAAAAAGCTTCCCAAACCTTTTCAGAAAAGAAAGAAGGGTGAACAAAAGGCCAATAATTAATAACGCAACTGCAAAAAAAAAAAATAAATAAAATAAAGAAAAGTTCAAAACGATGGGTGGAGGATCGTGGACGTTCGCACCTTCAATGCTCGTAGGGAAGTCCAAGTGAAATTTCTCTTATGATCCACATCAATTTTCATCAACAAAACCTGCGAATAAAGTAGGCAATATCAGTCTAACTTTCAACTTCGAGAAATATACAGAATTTTACATATTTATAACAAATTTTGAAAAGATTTGAGAGATCAAAGCAGCAACAGTTGCAAATTACATGGGGAATATCAACGAGCAGAATAAACCATATTTTGTTTAGCAAATAAGTCACCTCTCAAAATTTTAGATTTGAATATTTACACTTTTTTCTCTCAAAATAAAACAAATTTAATATAAAAATTATTAAAACCACTTTTTAAATATTTATTTAAATTATTGAGTACTATTAAAACCACTTTTTGAAGTTAAGTACTATTAAAATATATTTTATGTTAATTTTGAATCTAAACTAAAATAAAATCCAAACCAAGTTCATAGTTGAAATGGGATATATTATTTTATTCAAATGCGTTTCAACTGACAATTATTTTCGGATTGATTATTCAAAATCTAATAAATATCTAAACCATTTCAGTTCGTTTCCACATCTGAAGCCTTGGAAATCGGAGGGATTCATATTCAACTTCGAAACCTAGCGGAAGGACCGGGTTAAAATAAATAAATAACGAAGTGACGCGACCTCGCGAGGCCGCCTCAAGGAAATCTCGCCGCTCTCAGGCGACAGGAAGTCGGAGGGAGGAGACTCAGCGGGGGACGGAAACGGATGGAGAGCGGAGACGACGACAGGAAGAGGAAGACCTCCACGTGGATGGACCAGCACCGTCTGATGTACACGATCGAGAGACCCGGCACCCCTTCGTCCTCAGCATCCGTGACGGAAACGCCGACATCGCCGCGTTCAAGCGACGGCTTGTAAGCTCCGCTTCCCCTCTTCCTAATCTTATCTCCGTGGTAGTGAACGGAAATTTCTCATGTTCCGTGCCTTCGAGGGTAATCATAATTTTGACGCTTGGAATCATAATTTAGTCGGACCTGTGTGCCTAAAACCTCGGTTTTTTGATAGAATAATACATGTTCTTGGACTTATAAATTATCAATGGCTTTTACGGTTTATCGATGCCATAATAAAAGACTTTTGACTTTAATTTATCCTTACGTTCTGTTATGTTGTCGAATGGAGTCTATTCTATGTATTGAATTATTTGAGGTGCTTTAATTACGTTTAGAAGTTGTTAAGAATTTACTTTGCTAAAGAATTTCTCTACTTTTGGATGCAAGCAATCAAATCTGAGAATAATTTCAAGTCGACATCCACGTTTCATTTTGACCTTGTCTGTTTTGTTTTGATTTGGTTGCGAATTGGGTATGTTGCACCAAGGCCGGCCACCAAGGCCGGCATCATTACACTTCCATCGAAGAGTATGTTGCAGGCGAGCACCACAACCTTAGTTAGGTGTCAACAATGCGAATAATTTTTCAAGAAATTAATCTTGCCGGGCTTGCCTCGATTGTTTGCTGTTGCTGTCAAATCAAGTGCGATGAACGTCGGGTAGGCTAAGATTGTTGCGTGTGCAGAAAGGTCACCGTCTTCCTTCTAGAGCATGCAAAAAGTCCCGGACCGGTGGTTCCAGCGGGGACCCTCCAACGCCCAAGTTAGTGAGTCGTAGAACAAGGATATAATTTCTGTGTAGAATTTTTAAAGAGTAAGCCAGAGAAAGAGAGTCCCCTCACATGGAGCTCGGGTCCTCTTTTTATACCTGTATGGGATCCCGCTTACTTCGTTCTGTTGGAACCGTCGAATCTTTCCCGTTGTGACGTTTCATCGAACGGCAAATTGTTGGGCCCTTGCTGGATAAGGGCCGCTTATAGCGGTAACCGTTGATCAAGCTAACATTTGCCCATGATTTTGGTGAGAGAGGTGTGTATGAGACTGGTCTTTGTGTATGTGGAAAATGCTGAAGGCCGACGCTGGGAGTCGGGGCTGGAGGCCGGCGCTGGAGGCTGACGCTGGATGGCCGACGCTGAAGGCCGGAGCCAAAGTCTCAGCGCTGGGGCTGACGCTGGTTGCCGACGCTGAAGGCCGACGCTGGAGGCCGGAGCCGAAGTCTCAGCGCTGGAGCCGACGCTGAAGGCCGACGCTAGTGGCCGACGCTGGATGCTAGCGCTGGAGGCCGGAGCCAAAGTCTTAGCGCTGGGGCCGACGCTGAAGGCCGACGCTGAGGCCCCGCGAAAGGGGTTTTGCTGTCACATCATTGCTTTCAAAAACCGTGCAAAAGATAATACCATCCAAAGAAAACGACCAGTCGTATCAGATGCCCCCCCGCCCCTGAGATGGGTGAGCGTTCACTTACCCGCGAAAGGGGTGTTAATATCCTCTAGGCGGTCGGTTTTCGCATCATTATTTTGCCTTTGTTGGGATTAGAGAGGATTTCCCTCGGGCAGCGTTACGAAAAGGCGAGCGGTATCATTGCGATAAAGTTAATGCCTCCCTTTTTATCGGTGGTCTTTTCGAGTTTTTCGCATTGGCAGGCCGTCGAAACGCCTCCCAACTGAAGATGGACGCGTGGTCAGATCGGACGATTGTGGGGTGTCCTGAGATGGCGTCATGAGGAAAAATCGCCCTTATCTTCCCATCCTTCCCATTTCTTACGCTGCTGCCCCCTTTCCAGTCCGCCTGCGTCCATTTGTCTCCTGCCTTCATTCTCTCCCCGTGCTCTGTTTTTGGCTCGAGTTTTCCAGGTTAGTTCCCATGGTTTCCTCACCTTCTTGCTCCATCTCTGGTTCCTGGGGGGGTTCCCACAACCCTTCTCAGACTTCCGATTCCTTATTAAGCCAATGGTCTACCCCTTCTTCTAACCATTCTTCACCGGAGCAGCGGCCAGTCAGTCGTCCCCTAACCGGGAGTCATCCGGCCGCGGATGGATTTCGTCCGGAGCCAGTCGATGGATGCCGGTCCTTCCAGGGTTTCCAAGGAGTCTCTCGAAGGGACTGCGTCCGCTATGTCTGCTCAAGACATGGTAAACCTAAAAGCCAGGTATAGCTTCCCGTCAGACCTTCATTTGTTCTTCCCTACCCCCAATGACAGGGTAACCTCTTCCCGTTCCGGAAGGGTTGCTTTGTACGGAGCCTTTTTTAAGGCTGGGCTTCGGTTGCCTATCCACCCTTTTATTCTCAATCTCCTAGACCGATACTCCTTGACTCCCTCCCAGTTAGTTCCCAACTCAATTCGAACTATCATCGGTTTTTTGGTACTCTGCCACTTGCAAGGCATTGAGGCCAGTATCTCTTTATTCCGCAGCTTTTACACCCTTCGCAAGCAATCGGGTTGGTGGTCCTTCACCCCTAGGTCTAATAGGATTCTCAAATTGTGCCTTCCTACTCCGTCAAAGGGTGGAAGGATAAGTTCTTCTTTGCTGACATCGATGGGGTTCGTGGAAGCTGGGGGATACCCAACATTGACGCTAATAGGGATCCCTCCATCCTTCCACGAGATCGGATGGCGTTTGGGCAGCTTCTGACTGCCGACATCCCTCGGTGTAATATGCTTTTAGCCGAGGAGAATCTTCATCGTGCTGGTTTAATTCCCCCGAGGGGTGAGCACTTGATCACTCGCCTCTCTTCTCCTCCCTTTGCTTTTCTTCTTCTCTCTTTTTCTTTTCTCTTTTTTAACTATCTTTCGCCTGTATAGGGATGGCACCGACGCTTCATGAGCTTAAGCAGGTGGCCACTAGAAAGAGGAAGCCCCCTGCCGAAAGAAGGGCCATTGCTAAAGTCCTAAGGAGGGCCGACCGGGGAGGGTTGATGCTGAAAGGGCCGACGCGGGAAAGGCCGACACTGGAGGGGCTAAAGTCGTGAAGCCCCTGCGTGCAAAGGTTTTGAAGAAGGGCGGCCCTAAAAGGGCCGACGCTGGGGAGGTCGAGGCCAAGGGGGCCAGAACTGTGGAATCCTCGCACGCAGGCGAGGCGGCCCATGCCCAAGCCGACGAACCCGTCATGGCAGACACGGTAAGGGCCGAGACCGGCAGGGAGGTGGAACGGAGCCAACCAGAGAAAGGATCTTCAGCTTCAGCTCCTCCCATTATCCTGCTCGATCTTTCTCCCGAGGGGGAGGCACCGTCGCCCTTGCCCAAAGCCTTAGAGACGGATAAAATTCCTGCGGCAGTAGTGACGACTCCAGCCGCTACCCTGCCCCCCACGGGGGCAACAGCTGCCTCCGCCAGTCAATGAATCGGAGGTGGCAGGCTCAGAGGCGGAATCTGCCTCTGTAGGCCCAATGCCAAGGGAAGAGAGGGGCGTCGATCCTTCCTTCCAGTCGTTGTTGGCAAACCACGGCCGCTGGGCTGAACGGACCTTGGAGGAAGCCACGGTGGTTGAGGCCCAATGCCAAGGGAAGAGAGGGGCATCGATCCTTCCTTCCAGTCGTTGTTGGCAAACCACGGCCGCTTGGCTGAACGGACCTTGGAGGAAGCCATCAAGAATTTCTCCGGGGTCAGGGGAGAGTCACCTTCTTCCGTGAAGCATCGGTGGCACATCTCTGGGTGAGCTTCTGCTCCATCATCATCTCTTTCCTTCCTTTTTTTTTTCTCATCTTGACATTTCCTCCAGGCATTGAATTCTCTAGTCGCCCTGAAGAACCTCTGGACCTTGAGCGATACCGCTATCGAACAAGCGCGGGAGGAGATGTTGTCCCTCCAAGTCAAGGCGGAGAAGGCGGCAATGGCTCTGGAGGATACTCGGGCACCCTGAAGGGTGAAATCGATGTCACCCGGCTAAGAGCCGAAAAGGCTGAGTATGCGCTAGAGGTTGCTCAGCGCCGCGCAGCCAATGAGCTAGATAATGCTTAGGTGGCCGAGGAAAAACAGAAAGCGGCCGAGGAGAACCAAAGGGCAGCCGAAGAGAAGCTAAAGGTGGCAGAACTGGAGGTGTGTGTTTTGAAGACCCAATTAAGTTCTGCCTTCGCTGAGACAAATGCAGCCAAAGAAGCCACCCGCCAGTACATAACCAAAATTACAGTCTGGAGGCGGTAGTGACAGAGGCCCAGAGGGGGCCATTGAGTCCGAGAAAAAAGCTCTCGAGGCTGAAAAAAGGGTTGCCGAGGCCGTAGAAGATTTTAAAAAGTCCAAAGCCTTCGACAAGGAGGTGGCCGAGTCAGCGGCGCTTGCTTATGACGCCGGCTTTCAAGACTGCAAAGATAAGATCCAGGAGCTCTACGACCTAGAGGATATTGAGGGACTGAAGCCTGATGATGTTCCTGAGGATGATGTCCCGGCTTCGGATGACCATTAATAGCTTTAGTTTCTCTTTTTGTATCGCTCTAAGTCCGACTTAGTTCGGCAATTTTGTAACCTTTTAGCCATCAATGAATGTTTTAATCCCTATTTCACGCCTTTGGTTATGATTGGCTTTAGTTGGGTAAGCTGTCGTGAATCACCAATCAGTAGGGCTATGTCAAGTAGGTTACGCGAAATGGGACCATGAATCGTGATATTGTCCCAAGTGCTAACACAAGGCCAACATTTGGTGGCGACGTGGGACACAGGTCTTTATGGCCGACGCGGAGTTGGTTTTGGCGCCGACTCTGTCGCCGGTCTTTGAATGCCGGAGCGAATCCGGTCTTCGCAGAACTGGTCTTTGGTGCCGACGCTTGACGCCGGTCTTTGGTGCCAACGCGGAGTTGGTCTTTGTGTGCCGACGCTGGGCGCCGGTCTTTGGTGTCAACACGGAGTCGGTTTTTGGCGCCGATGCTGTCGCCGGTCTTTGAATGCCGGAGCAGATCCAGTCTTCGCAGAACTGGTCTTTGGTGCCGACGCTGGACGCCGGTCTTTGGTGCCAACGCGGAGTTGGTCTTTGTGTGCCGACGCTGGGCGTCGATCTTTGGTGTCAACACAGAGTTGGTCTTTGTGGCCGACGCTGGGCGCCGGTCTTTGGTGCCAACGCGGGGTTGGTCTTTAGTGCCAACGCGGGGTTGGTCTTTAGTGTGCCGACGCTGGGCGCCGGTCTTTGGTGCCAACGCTGGGCGCCGGTCCTTGTGCCAACGCGGGGTTGGTCTTTATTGTGCCAACGCTGGGCGTCGGTCTTTGGTGCCAACGCTGGGCGCCGGTCTTTGGTGCCAACACGGAGTTGGTCTTTAGTGTGCCGACGCTGGACGTCGGTCTTTGGTGCCAAGCGGAGTTGGTCTTTGTGCCGACGCTGGGCGCCGGTTTTTGGTCCAGCGCCGGTCTTTGGTGCCAACGTGGAGTTGGTCTTTGTTGTCGACGCTGGGCGCCGGTCTTTGGTGCCAACGCGGAGTTGGTCTGTGTGCCGACGCTGGGCGCCGGTCCTTGTGCCGACGCTGGGCGCCGGTCCTTATGCCAACGCGGAGTTGGTCTTTGTTGCCGACACTGGGCGCCGGTCTCTGGTGCCAACGCGGGGTTGGTCTTTAGTGTGCCGACACTGGATGCCGGTCTTTGGTGCCAACGTGGAGTTGGTCTTTGTGTGCCGACGCTGGGCGCGGTCTTTGGTGCCAACACGGGGTTGGTCTTTATTGTGCCAACGCTGGGCGCCGGTCTTTGGTGCCAACGCTGGGCGCCGGTCTTTGGTGCCAACGCGGAGTTGGTCTTTAGTGTGCCGACGCTGGACGCCGGTCTTTGGTGCCAACGCGGAGTTGGTCTTTGTGTGCCGACGCTGGGCACCGGTCTTTGGTGCCAACGGAGTTGGTCTTTGTTGCTGACGCTGGGCGCCGGTCTTTGGTGCCAACGCGGAGTTGGTCTTTAGTGTGCCGACGCTGGACGCCGGTCTTTGGTGCCAACGCGGAGTTGGTCTTTGTGTGCCGACGCTGGGCGCCGGTCTTTGGTGCCAACGCAGAGTTGGTCTTTGTTGCCGACGCTAGGCGTCGGTCTTTGGTGCCAACGCTGGGCGCCGGTCTTTGGTGCCAACGCGGGGTTGGTCTTTAGTGTGTCGACGCTGGACGCCGGTCTTTGGTGCCAACGCGGGGTTGGTCTTTAGTGTGCCGACGCTGGGCGCCGGTCTTTGGTGTTAAACATACTCATTTGAAAATAAGAACATGTTGATCATTCATGTATCAAACAGTTTCAAATTAATGACGATAGAGTTCTATTGATAGTACCGCGTAAGTTGTCGGCGTTCCAAGTGCGAGGGAGCGGTTTCCCGTCTAGCTCTTCGACTTTGTACGCCCCATGGTGGAGTGTCTCCTTGACACGGTATGGTCCTTCCCATTTTGGTGCTAGCTTGCCCCCCTCTGTCGGCTTTGATACTTCAGCTCTTCGCAGAACGAGGTCTCCCGGACGGAATGTCTTGGGTCGCACCCGAGAGTTGTAGTGCTTGGCCACTCGCTGACGGAACGCTGCCATGCGAAGCTGTGCTTGATCTCGCAATTCTTCCACCAAATCCAGATCAGCCCTCAGCTGGTTTGAGTTGCTTTCTTCGTGGTATAATTCCGTCCGGGGACTAGGAGCTCCTATTTCCACTGGGATGACCGCCTCGGTCCCAAAGACCAAGCTGAAAGGGGTTTCCCCAGTAGGTGCTCGCGGCGTCGTGTGGTAGGCCCACAGCACACTGGAAAGTTCTTCCACCCAGCGCCCTTTGCAGCTATCTAGCCGAGCCCTGAGTCCTTGGAGGATGATGCGATTGGTCACCTCGGCTGCGCCGTTGGTTTGGGGATGCCCTACTGAGGTGAATCGATGATGGATGCCTAGGCCATCGCAGAATTCCGGAAGGCCGTATTATCAAACTGTCGGCCGTTGTCTGTAACGAGGGTGTGCGGTAGCCCGAACCGGCACACCACAGATTTCCAGAAGAAAGTCCTTACTTTGGCTTCCGTGATCTTAGCAAGAGCTTCCGCCTCGATCCACTTAGTAAAATGGTCGACGGCCACCACTAGGAACTTACGTTGTCCGGAGGCAGGAGGGAACGGTCCCAGGATGTCCATGCCCCACTGTGCGAAGGGCCACGGTGCAGCTAGAGGGGTCAGCTGAGACGCCGGTTGATGTTGGATGTTGGCATGACGCTGGCAGCTGTCACATCTCTTAACGAGTTCGGATGCATCCTCCTTCATTGTCAGCCAATAATACCCCTGACGTAGAGCTTTATATGCAAGAGCCCTGCCCCCAGATGGCTTCCGCATATCCCTTCGTGTATCTCTCGCAGAATATAATTGGCGTCGGTGGGACCGACACACCTGAGGATAGGGTATGAGAACGACCTTCGATAGAGCTTTCCCTCCATAATGAAAAACTTTGGGGCCCGTCTTTTAAGTTTCCTAGCTTCGGCAGGGTCTTCTGGAAGGGTGCCCTCAGTAAAGTACCGGACATAGGCGTCCATCCAGGAGGGCTCCTGCTCCACTGGTAAAGTTTCTCTTGGTACATCAATACTCGGGGCTTCTAAGTGCTCCACATAAGCCTTTCCCAACATCCCATCAGCTGAGGCGGCAAGACGGGATAAGGCGTCGGCTCTAGCATTCTCCTGTCGAGGAATGTAGCTGACGCTGAAGTGAGTGAAGGGGGAAACCAGCGAGTGCACCATTTCTAAGTAGCGGGCCATGATGGGATCCCTTGCCTCGTATTCCTTTGTAATCTGGCCGGCAACCAGTTGGGAGTCGGTGAATGCCCTAAGGCGTTTCACCCCAAGCTCTCGAGCCAACCTCACGCCGGATAGCAAAGCTTCATATTCCGCCTGATTATTAGTGGCTGGAAAGAGGAAGCGAAGTGCACATTCGGTCACAACCCCATCCGAGTTGGCCAAGATGAGGCCTGCTCCGCTCCCTTGAGAGTTCGATGCCCCATCCACATGAAGGACCCACTCATCATCACTGGTTCCAAGGGGCTGAGTGTCCGTAGGAGGTTCTTTAGGTGGCTCCATTCCCCAAGTACATTCAACCAAAAAATCTGCCAAGACTTGAGACTTCATGGCCGAACGGGGCGGAAAGATAGATCAAACTCCCCCAGCTTGAGGGCCCACCTTGCCAGCCGGCCGGAAGTATCTGGGCGAGCTAGAACTGTCTTCAGAGGCTGGTCTGTGATCACCGCGATCGGGTGGGCTTGGAAGTACGGCCGCAGACGCTGGGCAGACACGATCAATGCAAAGATGATTTTTTCCATGTTTGAATATCGGGTCTCTGCATCATGAAGCACCTTACTCGTATAGTATACTGGCCTTTGTGTGCCATCAGTGTCCACACGGACTAGCACAGAGCTAACAGCTTCAGGAGAGGCCGCAAGGTATAGAAGGAGTTCTTCTCCACCCGTCGGCTTGGCTAGCAGTGGCGGGGTAGATAAGAATTCCTTTAACCCTTCGAACGCCTCCTGGCATTCTTTCGTCCATTCGAACTCGTTGATTCTGCGAAGCGCCTTGAAGAAAGGCAGACACCTTTCAGCGGACTTGGATAGGAAGCGGCTTAGGGCGGCTACTCTTCCTGTCAGGCGCTGTACTCCTTCTTATTGGCAGGAGGCCTCATGTCCAAGATGGCTTGGACTTTGTCCGGGTTTGCTTCGATCCCCCTCCGGGTCACCATGAAACCCAAGAACTTCCCAGCTGTCACCCCAAATGCACACTTGCGAGGGTTCAGCTTCATCTGGTACCGACGAAGGCTGTCAAAAGTTTCTGCTAGGTCCGCGATGTGGTCATGGCATGAACGCTTTTTGTCAGCATGTCATCCACGTACACTTCCATGTTACGTCCTATCTGACCTTCAAAGACCTTGTTCATCAGCCTCTGGTAAGTAGCTCCCGCATTCTTTAACCCGAAAGGCATTACCTTGTAGCAATATAGCCCCTTTTCAGTTATGAAGGAGGTAGCTTCTTCATCCGCCGGATTCATCCGGATCTGGTTGTATCCAGAGAAAGCATCCATGAAGCTAAGGACCTCATGGCCGGATGTAGCGTCCACCAGTTGATCGATTCGAGGCAGGGGAAAGCTGTCTTTGGGCATGCCTTGTTGAGGTCGGTGAAATCTACGCACATTCTCCAGCTTCCGTTGGCCTTGCGGACTAGCACCACATTAGCCAACCATTCGGGGTAGTGGACCTCCCGAATATGGCCCGCAGCCATTAACTTGCGGATCTCCTCGTCGATAGCTTTCTGTCTGTCTGGAGCAAAGTTTCTCTTTTTCTGTCGGACCGGCCGACACCCTGGCTTGAGGTTAAGTTGATGGGTGATTACTTCTTCAGGGACGCCCGGCATGTCTGAGGATGACCATGCGAAGACGTCAGTGTTGGCACGCAGGAAAGTAAGAAGTTGATGGCGTGCTTCCTCTGGGAGCGATGCCCCCAGCTGAACAGTCCTTGCCGGGTCATCACCCAAGGGAGGGTTAGAAGGTGCTCTGCCGGCTCTCCCCTTCTTCCCAACTCCCTAGGATCGAGTGACTCAGAGGCTGTCGCTGACGCCGCGTCAGCGGGCTGGGAGACAGATGGTAGCAAGGCGGAAGTGGGCTTTGCTCCCCCTTCATTTCTCCGATCCCTTCATTGGTGGGGAACCTTACCAATAATCTCTTAGTGGAGATCACGGCATCCAGCAGATTCAACCCCGGTCTTCCCAAGATGGCGTTATAAGCCAGCGGGACCCGGACCACCAAGAAGTTTATAACCACGGTGCTCTGACATGGAGGAGTTCCAGCCGTGACCGGGAGAGCAATTTCGCCTTCGACGCTCACTGAGTCTCCCGTGAAGCCCATTAGCGGTGTGGCAACGGGTCGGAGTAAAGACCTTGATAAGTTCATCCGAACAAAAGCCTCATAACTCAAGACATCCACAGAGCTCCCACTATCAATTAAAATTCTTTTTACAGGGTGTTTGGCTATAGTCATGGACACCACGACGCTGTCGTCATGTTTATTAACTACCCCATCTAGATCCTTTCCGAAGAAAGGAATTACAGAGTCTATTCCCTCTCGCTGCCTCTTCGAACCACCATCCGCTCCCCAGGAAATCATAGCTATGGTCTTTTCAGTTGGGCATTATCCACGCCAGCCGGGCGACTCGGAGGCACCGGGGGGCCCGACGCGGGGAGATTTCCCCTTCGAACAAATTTGCCCAGGTGCCTTGCTGAACCAGCTCCTCGATGGCCTTTTTTAGATGGCGGCAGTCCTCGGTGTCGTGACCGTAGTCTCGGTGGTACCGGCAGTAAAACTCCTTGTTGCGGGGGGCCCCAGACTTCAAGGGAGCCGGACGCTTGAAATAAGGTTCCTCCTCGATCTCCAGCAGGATGTGAGAGATGGGAGCCATGAGGGGAGTGAATTGCTCCTTTAGGAACCAGTGTCTGTGGTCGGCGATCTGAGCGGCGTGGAGGCTCGGGCTTTCGAGGTCGTGCACCGGCGTGATCAGTAGGCGGTGGTTTATTACTGGGTTCTTGTCAACTTCCTCCTGGAAGAATCTGCCTCGTCGGCGCGGATGTACTTCTGTGCTCGGCTCAGAAGCTCGCATAGGAACTCGGAGGCTTCTTATCCAGGGAATAAGCGAACCTGGATGGGCGAAGTCCTCGTTTCAGGGCCAAGTGGCTACGGAGTCTTCCAGGTTGTACACCTCCAACGCCGCTTCCTTAAATCGAGCGACGAAATCCTTTAAGGTCTCGCCACTCCTTTGCTGGACAGCAAAGAGGCTATCTGCCACTCGTGGGATCTTTCGACAGGCATCAAAGTGAGCCAGGAAAGATCGCTCAAGTTGCCGAAATGAGTTGATGCTGCGCGGGGGCAAGCGGGAGTACCACGCGCGCGCCGCTTTCCGGAGTGGCCGGAAAGGCGACGCATAAAAGGGAGTCCGTCGCTCCCTGGACCTGCATGAGGACCTTGTAGCTTTCCAGATGGTCCAGGGGGTCCGTCGTCCCATCATATGGATCCAGTTGAGGGAGACGGAACCGGGCGGGACCGGTTCCTCCATGATATGGCGGGAAAGCGGGGGACGACGCTCATACTCCCGTAAGGGTCGGCGATCCGGCGGCTGAGCTCGTCCAACCGTCGATGATACTCGTCAAGCCTTTGCTCGGCCCGACGGGTGGTTTTCCGGAGAGTGCCATCTTGGGATGAATCGAGGAAGGAGCTGAAGAAGATCTCCGGCGCAAAGAACGCGCCCGCCTTGGACTCTCTTTTCCTCCGCCGGTGGTGGGAACGACCGGAGTGGCGAGAGGGAGACCGCCGTCGCTTCGAGGTCCCTTGGTGATGAGGTTCGGGGGGTGAGCGGTGGGAGACCTCAGGCGGGGTCCCTCCTTGGTGAGACTGAACTGTTCCCGCACCCCTTCGTCCAGCGTAGGGGGTTGAGTTACAGCAGCCAAATAATGCTCTTGCAGCCCCCGGACCATCGTCGTCAGATCCTGGACCTGGTGGGCTAGAACATCAAGCCGGTCGGGTTGGCTTGTCGGTGCAGGGGGCGGAGCATGGAGATTGGCCTCCGAATGCTCAGCTCGTGGGATGCGCCCGGCTGCCTGACTGGAGGAAGCCTCTTGTGCTCGCGTGGTCACCATCGTTTCCTTTGCAAAATTGGAGGGGTTCCAGGGAGAACTTTTGACCTGTCTCCCCCTTCCTGGCGCGCCAATCTGTTGCGCCAAATCACGTACGATGAACGTCGGGTAGGCTAGATTGTGCGTGTGCAGAGAGGTCGCCGTCTTCCTTCTAGAGCCTGCAAAAAGTCCCGGACCGGTGGTTCCGGCGGGGACCCTCCGACGCCCAAGTCAGTGAGTCGTCGAACAGGGATATGATTTTGTGTAGAATTTTAAAGAGGAAGCCAGAGAGAGAGAGTCCCCTTGCATGGAGCTCGGGTCCTCTTTTTATACCTGTTGGGATCCCGTTTACCTCGTTCTGTTGGAACCGTCGAATCTTTCCCGTTGTGATGTTTCATCGAACGGCAAGTCGTTGGGCTGTTGCTGGATAAGGGCCGCTTATAGCGGTAACTGCCGATCAAGCTAACACTTGCCCGTGATTTTGGTGAGAGAGGTGTTGTATGAGACTGGTCTTTGTGTATGTGGAAAATGCTGAAGGCCGACGCTGGGAGTCGGGCTGGAGGCCGGCGCTGGAGGCTGACTGGATGGCCGACGCTGAAGGCCGGAGCCAAAGTCTTAGCGTTGGGGCCGACGCTGGTGGCCGACGCTGGGCCGACGCTGGAGGCCGGAGCCAAGTCTCAGCGCTGGGGCCGACGCTGAAGGCCGATGCTGGTGGCCGACTGGATGCCAGCGCTGGAGGCCGGAGCCAAAGTCTTAGCGCTGGGGCCGACGCTGAAGGCCGACGCTGAAGGCCCCATGAAAGGGGTTTTGCTGTCACATCATTGCTTTCAAAACCGTGCAAAAGATAATACCACCCAAAGGAAACGGCCAGCCGTATCATTTGCAAATTGGAAAACCCCCTCTTTGTAGCATGGAAGCATATTTCATTTATAAACTGCAACCAATCGATGCTGTTTTAATTTTCATTTTTTTTTCAATGCAACTTTTATAAATCCTTTTCCACAAATTTTGTATAAGCTTGCTTGTGACCAACTGTATTACTTTCATATTTTTTACGATTGCTTGGTTTTCCAATTTATTCTTCAAAGCTTCCACTAGCATATATATATATATATATATATATATATATGCTTGATACTAAACTCATCTAAGCCTTTTTTTTCAACTATATGAGATTGGCTATATGAATCTATTTCGAACTAAGTCAAATTTGCATGATTTGCTATCACACATAATATGCCCACTTTAATTTTTAAGCAATATTATGAAAGCCTTTGGGTTTAAGGTGTATTTATTTTATTTTTTATTTGATATAATTATTTATTTATAATTATTAGAGAATTTATTTTACCTTTGTTAACTTAAATTTACAATAAATGATCTTGTATGCTTTATAATCCTAACATGTTCTTTTCAATGGAATAAACATTTCAATGGGATGCTATTAGTGAGCTCATGAGATCAAAATAAAATCATAGATAATTTTATAAGTCAATACTTATATGATATTGCATTTGATAAAATATTTTATTCAAGTTTCTTACTAGCTAAAGAAAAAAAATATTAATTTTGATATGTATGGCTGCAATTTAATGTGGGCTTCATTTCACTTTTGTTTCTAGTATCTTTTTCTTTTTAATATAAGAATCATCTCCTCATATTCTTATCATAACATTATAAAGAATTCAAGGCAAAAATTCAAATGCTTTCTCTTTTTCCCTTTAAAAAAAAATAATTATAAGTTAATAATAAACAACACTAACAAGCAAAGTAGGCTAATTAACTGATTTGATTACATTGAAGATAATAATGCTTGATAAAAATTAAAATTAAATGATAATATGATTCATACGGCTGGTTAAAGTAAAAGGTAGTCTTCACATAATGCTTCGTAAAAATACAATAATGAAGCAACGCATCAAACAACAAAACAATCAAATTTTTATGACCTAATGATTAATGTGCAATAAAAATATGAATATCAATAAAAATAGAGAACAAATAGTTGCTTCGAACTTTCTTTGATATTAAAAGGAGATATGAGTGTTGATTGGGTTGAGAGGGAGGGGTCGCTTGAGAGAGAGGAGATAAAAAACGAGATAGTTGCTTGGCATAAGAGGCAAAAGGTTTGTTCTTTCCCATAAGAAAGGTCTTTCTCTATTTATTAATTGCAATATTGGATGGTTAGGATTGTGCATATATATTAACCTACGATAGATTTTGTATTAACCTACAATAGACTTTGTATTAATCTACGATAGATTTGGATCAGTTCATGATGTACTCTTGGGTTGCTGTTAAGTTTTTTTTATGTAGCAATGTTATTATGCCATTATTTTGCTCGTTCTGGGTAGATAGATATTATACAAGTGTTGAGTCCTTAAAGGAAAATATGGAAAGAAAAAGAGACAATGCTTTTAAAGGAAGCTAGAGTGGTGTATCATTGCATATCTTCAACATTTTAGTCCATAAGTTTCTTGCAGCACATCTGTTTGTTACTTACAATATGTTGATACTCAGATATCATATTCTTAATCCTTGGCAAAGAGTTGCTTTATCCTCATAGTTCACTATGATTACTTTAAGAAAATAAATACAACCATAAAATAATATATAGAGAAAAGAAGGCTGATAGCCACCCTAGATTGCAATAATCAAGTAGAACAAATCAATAATAACATCAAAGGTATAATCAAGTAATGTTTTTGCACACATTTAGACAGTTTGGTTGGAATTTTATCATGAGTCTACATTAACATCTTTGCGTTTGTGATTGAAGGAGATGTAAGAGACGTTTTAACATATGATTTTTTGCATTATAAGAGTCGCAAATGCATTTGAACTAAATTAACCTTGATGAAAGTTGGCTGAATCAAATCAAGTTTGGCTTTCTTCTAATGTCTCAATGGCTAGTTCTTGCTAGAAGTTAATATTTTTAAATGATTGTTTTTTATTTAGTTCTAAATGTATCTTTTATTAGTTTATTTATCTTTTATATGAGGAGATATTATTTATATAGTTCTTTACTTTTGATCTATGCAAATAGATTCATGCACTGACTTGACAGTGAAATAAAGTTTTCTAGGTTTAGCTTTAAAGAAAACCCCATATTTGTTGGATCTCATTAATAAGAAGCTATCTCATGAGGAGATCACTCCTCTTGATGAACCAACTACAAGTACAACAATGAAAAAACAAAAACTAAAGATGATAAGTATAATATCCAACCTGCATATACGAAATGGAAGGCTTCAAATTTTCCTACAACAAGACTCAAGATTGGCACTTGGGAGGTAATGTTATGCTTGGTTCAATAAGACAAATTAGAAAAGCAAATAATCAAAAACAAAACTTGCTAATTAGTTTTTCTTCTTAGCATCTAACATTTTTCTTTTTAACTATGTTTCACAATTTAGAGAACATCAAAAAATGAAGAGATATTGTAGCTAAGTTTTACTATACCAAGCAAAAACTTGTGTGGGAGATGCTAGATAATGGATTGAAACAAAAGATTGAGATCCAATGGCCTGACATCTTAGCAATTAGAGCACATTTCACAGAGCAACGATCAGATACTCTGGAAGTTGAGGTAGCACATTTCATAGAGCAACGATCAGATACTCTGGAGGTTGAGGTTAGATGATTTTCATACACATATTCTTACCCTATTGATTATTTTTGCTACATTCTTAGTTCATTGACTACTTTTATGGTCTTAGACATGTTTTAGACTAATTCATGGCTTTGAATGGTTTGTTGAAGTTTCTTAATAATTTAATTCTTTCAATAACAAGCCGTGGAACATTTGTTTGAATTGGATAGGTAAGATATTTGGTTATAGAGCAGTTAAGGCAGCCACCGATGTTCTTTAATGAAGTAAATCCACAACCAGGAAAGCATACTAATTGGGAAGCTTGTTTTGATTTTACCGAAGGGAATGCAAGCAAATAGGTATATAAAGATTATGTTCACGTCATTTTCTTGGATCTCTATTATTTTGCCAATCTTTTCAATGAATTTTTCACATTCAATATTTTCATATTTGTTGGGATGTGCTTCTCTTTTTTAAAAGAAAAGAATGCACTTCTTTATTGATAAAGTAGATAGGTTTTGATTTGATCTCAAGCAAATAGGTATATAAAGATTATGTTCACGTCATTTTCTTGGATCTCTATTATTTTGCCAATCTTTTCAATGAATTTTTCACATTCAAATATTTTCATATTTGTTGGGATGTGCTTCTCCTTTTTGAGAGAAAAGAATGCACTTCTTTATTGATAAAGTAGATATGTTTTGATTTGATCTCCAATCCTTCAATTTTTTGTCCATGTTAAACTGTATTAGTGGTATGTTAAACTGTATTAGTGGTAGGAACTTTTGAAAGCATCAAGAATAAGCAAAAACAAAATTATAGCTTCTTTACCAAAGTTTATGCAATATTCTCATAGCTTATTTCTTCTTTTTATTTCTTCCAGGAGGAACGATCTTGAGTTTCGCAGAAACATTATGAAAAGCTTTTAAATGCTGATGAACGACTACTTAAATTACGTCAGAGCAGCAATTCTCCTTTTTTTGAAACCATTGATAATGAGATGCATAATACATGCATGATCAAACCAAAATCTCCACCCACATTCAATTAACCATCCAGCAATTGGTATCCACCTTATCTACATGCCTGCTATCGACTTCTACTATTGAAGCCAACTGTTGGAGCTATTCAAATGAATTCATCATATTTAGGTCAAGGTATGGTGAATTATACTGAATACCAAATCTTATTGGTACAAAATCAATATGAAGCCCATACCACTTCATCTAGTTTTGAACCATGTAGCCATCCATACCACCCCGAATGCCAGTGTATCAAAGCATACTGAACCATCCGATTCGGCCCCATATAGTAGCAAACCTAGATAGAGGCTTCCTTTATGTATTATACCAAGCCATCCCGGTCTAGTACTAGTATGGTACCAATACCTGAAACAATAGGCCTTAGTTTAGGTAATTTATCTTAATTTTAACATCCAATCACTTTATTAAGATAAGAATACTAATTGTTTACTTCTTTTTCTTTGTAAGCCATGGAGTTCATGCCAGCTATGGATCAAGCTACAATTTCTTCAAATCTAGGGACATCCTGCTTGGGTAAATCAATGTTTCATTATGTGATACTCCACCACCATGAGCTCTAGCTAATACTTTCTTCTTCTTCTTTTTCTCTCTTAATGCAGCAGACAACTTTGCACCTAATAGGGGAAACTCCACAATGAAACCTATCCTGAGCAGTATGTCTAAGTTTTACAATCAAGACTTAGAAAATTTGAAAAGGGTTGATGACATGGGGGAGCACCAAATCCATCAACCACCCTCGGGAGCCTACACCACTCCAACTCCTAATTTTGAAACAGAATATTCTGGCTTATGCATAAACAAACTACAATTAAGTAAGGAGTCCTTATTCAGTGAGTTAGGTGATGTGGATGCATTTGACTCTTATGATTCCATGCTTCGTTGGTCATGCTTTGCCTTAACAGAACTACCAGATTCATAATCAAAATCTTCAAATGGACTAGGCGATTGTAACAAAAACATTGATGGAACAAACTCTCATTGGAATTGAGAGACTCCAACCAGTTTGACAACAATAAGCAAATAGATGCTAATGGCTTGTTTCAAAGGTTTGACCATGTTAACTTACATCCGCTCTTCTATTTTTGATAGACCTTCATGGCCTTGCTCCATGTATAGTCTTTTTGCACTTTGTTGGGACAATATGAGAGTATGGTCTAGATTAGACCATAGATAATTGAAAAATCTCAAATCTAGTGTTCTCCCATCAGTGGGATAATCTAGATCATTCTTTTCTTTTTTCTTTTGCATCTTTTCTATTTAGATAGTTATTCATTGTCCTTCTCACGCATGTTTGAATAGTCTCTCTTTTAATGAGATATCATCTTATCTGTATGTTATTTCTTTTTTTAGTGAATTTTCTTCATCCTTTTATTCATATATCATTCATTCACTGTTTCCAATGAGTTATTGCGCTACTAAAATCGATAAGCTTGTGCAGCCTATGAGCATGCATCCTTATGATCACATATTTATCCAATCTAAAATTCATTCTCATGGTACCTCCAATCATCTACATTTGTTTCTATCGGCTAGAACATTGATATTACTGTTAGTGCGGTGTCATTCAGCACTAAACAAGGATATATTCTCTACTGGCACATTACTATTTCCTAGTTGTTTCTACAGAGGGCTCCATTAAGTGAAGGATTTGTATTTTTTTTTGCTTCGATTAATTAGAAGGTTTTTATATTTTAATTATGATGTTAAGAGTGCTTAATGTTTTGAATATGATCTTGCTATTTAGTTTTGAATTTGTTGAATGTCTGAAAGACATTTTTTATTGGACTTAATCTTCTTGAGCACCAAATTACCATCACAGCAATGTTTAAACTTAATTTTGACCGATATTTGTGTAGAAGAATGAAATTTAGCCATGGTAACCGGTGAGCATAGCAGCGCTATAAAAATTATTGTTTGCATGCGTTCCAATAGGAGATTCTGCGATGAAAACAAGCTCTTAACTTTCAGCCTTAAGTTCCACTCAAAAAATGGCAATGAGTGCTCAGTTTTGTTTTCAAACTCCATTTCAATCTGATATCATTAAAACCAGCCTTCAAAATGTGCACTAAGCTACTTTCATTCCATAATTTCATATACCCTATCAATCTAAAGCTATAATATAAATATCCAGTTCTACTATTGAAGGCAATTGTTGGAGTTATTCAAATAAATTCATCGTGTTCAGGACAAGGTATGATGAATTATACTGGGCCATCTGGTATAAAGCATACAGTTTTGAACCATCTCGAACCACCGATACCACCCTCAATGCTAGTGTATCAAAGCATACTGAACCATTCAATTTGGCCCCATAATGTAGCAAATCTAAGTAGAGGTGGAGGCTTCCTGCTTTGCCTAACTAGTACATTGCAGAATCAGTGCAATATGTACATCTCGGTCTAGTACTAGTACGGTATCAGTACATGAAACAACATACCTTAATTTAGGTAATTTATCTTAATTTTAACATCTAATCACTTTATTAAGATAAGAATACTAATTGATTACTTCTTTTCCTTTTCAAGCCATGGAGTTCATATTAGCTATGGATCAAGCTACAATTTCTTCGAATTTAGGGACATCCTACTTAAGTAAATCATTGCTTCATTATGTGATATTCTACTAGCATGAGCTCTAGATAATACTTTTTTTTTCTTTTTCTTTTTTTGTCCTTCTTTTAATGCATTCAGCTAATATTGGCAACTTCACAATGAAACCTATCCCGAACAACATGTCTCATTTTTGCAATCAAGACTTATAAATTTGAAAAGGGTTAATGAGAGGGAGCACCAAATCAATCAACCACCCTCGGGTGCCTACACCACTGCTTATGCATAAACAAACTACAATCAATTGAGGAGTCCTTATTTGGTGAGATAGATGATGTGAATGCATTTGACTCTTATGATTCCAGGCTTCGTTTAAAATCTATTTGGTCATGCCTTGCCTTAGCAGAACTACCAAATTCACAATCACAACCTTCAAATGGATTGGGCAATTGTAACAAAAACATTGATGGCACAAACTCTCCATTGGAATTGAGAGACTCCAACCAGTTTGACAACAATGAGCAAATAGATGCTAGTGGCTTATTTCAAAGGTTTGACCCTATTGACTCTTAAGTAGAATTGAGGGACTCCGAGCAATTTGACAACATCCTATCTTCTATTTATGATAGACCTACATGGCCTTGCTCCATGTGCAATCTTTTTGCACTCTGTAGGGACAATATGAGAGTATATTCTAGATTAGACAATAGATGATTGAAAAATCTCAAATCTAGTGTTCTCCCATCTGGATCATTTTTTTTCTTTTTTTTTCTTTTACATCTTTTCTATTTAAATAGTCGTTCATTGTCCTTCTCGGGCATGTTTGGATAGTCTCACTTTTAATGAAATATCATCTTATCTACATGTTGTTTCATTTTTTTTAGTAGATTTTCTTCATCCTTATATTCGGATATCATTCATTCATCATTTCTTATTGCACTACTAAAATCGATAAGCTTGCGTTGCCTATGAATCACATATTTATTCAATCTAAATTCATTCCCATGATACCTTCAATCATCTGCATTTGTTTCTATCAGGCTAAAATATTTGACATTGCAGTGCGGTATCTTTAACACTAAACAAGGATATATTCTCTACTGGTGCATCACTATGTCCTAATTGTTTCTAAAGAGGGCTCTATTAAATCAAGGATTTGTAATTTTCTTCCTTCGATCGATTAGAAAGTTTGTATAGTTTAATTATGATGGCAAGAGTGCTTGATGTTTTGAATATGCTCTTGCTATTTAGTTTTGAATTTGTTGGATGTCTAAAAGATATTTTTTATTGGACTTAATCTTGTTGAGCACCAAAATACCATCATAGCACTCTTTAAACTTAATTTTGATCGATATTTGTGTAAAAGAATAAAATTTAGCCATGGTAACTGACAAGCATAGCAACACTATGAAAAATTATTGTTTATATGCGTTCCAATAGGAGATTCTGCTATGAAGACAAGCTCTTAACTTTCAACCTTGAGTTCCACTCAAAAAAATGGCAATGAGCGCTTAGTTTTGGTAGAACTGGACAGCTTCCAAATTCCATGATTTTATATACCCTATCAATCTCAAGCTATAGTATAAATATTGTTGATTTTTTTCACTGTCCTTGCATTATTTAATACATCATTATAGTATAATTATAGTCAGTCCACAACTCCCTTGAAAATATGTTCTGTTGCAAATGAAATGAAGAATCCTGTTCGAGGCCATCAAACAAAATCAAGCCTGTTGTAGTTATCAAAAAGTGCCAAGAAGTAGTTTTTGGTTAAAAATTATTTATTTTTCAGAAATGCAAGAGATGAAGGGCAGGAAAAAAGGCAGAAAGAAATATATAGAACTTTGTGAATATCCTATGCTCCCAATAAGAATTCATGCAATAAAGGTGCGATATGGAGACGTATGAATCTGAAAAAAACCTTTATAGCCTCGGTCACCGATGAACTATTGGATGTGAGCTATTATTGTAACGTTTCTTGGTAAACCTAAAGACAATGTTTCGCTTTATTGCTCCAAGCGATGAACATTGTAAGTAGTTGTTTAGTGCAATTGTTTAGGTATAATTATTTTGCATATTTTTATAAGTGGCCAAAATAAGCTATTCAATTAGCCTCTTTCTTTTTTTTTTTTTTTTTTTGAAAAAAATATAAAGCTAAGCTTAATCAGACTCCATTCGATACATCACTAGCCTCAAATGGTATCTAATTATAATCTGAAAATCCTCGGAGCACATGCAAAATTTAAACATCCAATCCAGATGTTTAAGAAGGGTAGAAATTGCTTGCTTTCTCTCTCTCTTTCTAAAGAGATTGACCTAATCTCTAATTGAAATAGGGACTCATCAGTTCTATTTTCGCAACCCAAGCTAAGCCCTTCATTAAACGAGGTAGAAGAGGGGTATTTTGGTCACACAAAAAATATTTCCCCACTTAGAAAATATTTCCAAATGGTACTGTTTTGAAAAGAAGAGAAAACTAAAATAAAGACTTAAGTATAACACATATATAAAGGTATTCTTCACTGTATTCGAATATAGTCAAATTTAGGATTAAATAATTTTCTCCATCCTTAAATCTATAGATTCTAAAGCCATTTCATTTTTTTTTACTTTTTTCATGTTTAGGATTCGTAAACCGTATAGATGTAAGGATAAAGGAGATGACTAGATATGGATATTGAAATATAGTAAAGTTTATATATATATATATATATATATATATATATATATATATATATCTATCTATCTATCTATCTGTGTGTGTGTGAAAGTATGGATATATACAGGAGATAGAAGATGCATAGGTCTCGGTGTGAATTCAATGATGATTCTTTCATGGATCAAACTTACATTGAATTTCTAGCAATAAACTACATTATGGCTTCATTGTGACATTGAGACTTAACATATGACTTTTTTAAAGCCATATATTTTTCTCGTAGGGACTTAATACTTTTTCTTTGTTGGCCTATATATCAGTTTTGAGTATGATATGGAGAATTAAAAGTCATTTAAAATATTTTTATTTAATAAAAAAACATAATTATGGTCTTTAGTTTATTTTAAATTATTTATTTATTTTAAAATATATAATTTAAAAATATTTAGTTTTTGCATCCCATGGGTAAAATATTATATTGCCTAAATATCATGAAATGAGACATGTATAAATTAAATATTCATGAATCATATAATCTTATTTTAGAAATAATATCAATCTATCGTATATACAATGACTTTCAATTTATCTATATTTGTTTTCAACAAACTTAACTGCTACCGCAACCATCAATCGGCCGCTTCTAATCCTTTGTTTTCTGATTTGGCTGATCAAGCCACGTTATGGTAATGAATGAGGCTGACTGACGGAGGTAAAATCAGACAACTAAAGCTGTCCGCTATGATCCGACATGTCTCCTTCGGCCCTAGCATCGGGCCCAGAGTTGGCCCCAAGGTCGACTCCAGCGTCGGTCTCAGCACCATATGGTCCACTACTGCCTGCAGTTCCACATGGCCCATTACCATCCCATGTGGTCCACCTACCGCATGCAGCCCCATGTGGCCTACCTGCGGCCCCACATGTCCTACCTATCGGCTGCGATGCACGTTTGATAAGACCTGACCTATCAACCATTTGCAGTATCGTGCCGACAAGAGGTGGCCTACTAATTCTAACAGGCCATGGGGTGGACACCACGCTGCTGGCCTTACCGCTTTTTCCACGTCAGGACACAACATCTCAGAATTAACAACTATCCAAAAAGGGGTAAGAGGGACTCCCGATCAGGTATAAGAACATTTGCTCATGATGAGAGAGGGACTTCAACTTCTTCAACTTTTAAAAATTTCTCTAAGTCCTTAGCTAACTCCAAAAAAGAGAAGTTACTCTACTATTTTTTCAAACCAATCACTTGAGCATCGGAGGGTTCCCATCGGAAGGATCAGCCCCTGGGGACTTTTTTGCAGGATCCCAGTATATTGGGTCCCTGATCTTACCTGACGTTTGAGAAAGGTGATTTGGCGATAACAGATTGGCGTACCAGGAAGGGGGAATTTGAGGAGTCAACACACTTACGATGGCTAGTAGCATATCTCCATCTTCCTTCAAGAAAGAAATGGCGATTACACGTGCTCGAGAGGCCTCCACCAGCCATGTTGGGGGCATCTTTCGTAGGCTGAGCAGCCGGAGGTTAACTTCCCTGCTCCGCCTCCATCGCCGCCATTGGTTACTCAACTCGAACAGCTCACCGCCCTTGCCTAGCAGGTCCAAGATCTGGTGGCTATGGTTTGAGAGCTGTAAGAGCAACACTCTATAGCCACGCAGCAGCAACCTCAACCTTCTTCACCTCAGGCGGAGGGCCCCTAGGCCAGCCGACAGTCCACCCACAGTAGACTCCTTTCGCGAGAGCCCTACTGTCGTGTTTCGCCAAGGCCTCATCGCCGGGAGGCCTTTAAAAAGCCACGATCACCCACCCACCATTCTTACAACCTCTTCAGACGGCAGCATGGGAAGGAGCCTGAGCGGGGACATTGCCACCAATGTTGCCCCTCCCCTTACTCATCTTCTGAACCTTCAGAGGAGGGACCTTTCGATAGTCCGATTGACCACCAGGCAGAGCGGCAACTCGATGAGTACAATCAGCGGCTAGAGGAGCTTAGCCGCAAGATCACTAATCAATTAGTGGTGAACTATGACAGCCGCCCTCCGTTGACTCACCATATTATGGAAGAATCGATCTCGATCCGGTTCTGTCTTTCCCAACTGGACACCACAAATCTACTGGACCACCTGAAAAGCTACAAGGTTCTCATGTAGGTCCAAGGGGCGACCAACGCCCTCCTCTGCATCGCCTTCCTAGCCATCCTTCAGAAGGTTGCATGCGCCTGGTACTCTTGTCTACCATAATGCAGCATCAACTTCCTTTGGCAACTAGAGAGGGCCTTCCTGGCATACTTTGACGCCTGCCGAAAGATCCCTTGGGTGGTCAACAGCTTGTTCTTTGTTTGGCAAAAGGACGATGAGTCACTAAAGGACTTCGTGACTCATTTCAAGATGGTCACCCTCGAGGTCTACTATCTCGATGACTCCGTGGCCACCCAGCCCTGAAGCGAAGGCTCTGCCACTCTTGCTTCACCTACTCCCTCGATAAGAAACCCTTCAATTCATATGCCGAGCTTCCGAGTCATGCGTAAAAGTATATATGCGCCGATGAGGCCGATTCCACTCGAAGAAAGGCCGATGGAGGGTCCAGCAAAAGGCAGGTCCATGCGGAGCTAAGCAAACCTCTCCCAAGAGGCCCAAGCCTCCCCGACGATAGAACAACCGGCTCCAAATTTTGCCCCCAAGGAGGAGCACCTCACCCCTCTGCTCGCCTCGAGGTCCCACATCCTAATGAAGATCGAGGGCGAGCCATGCTTTTGGCGTCCTACTCCTCTGAAGTCGGGAGCTCTCTGTAACAAGAACCTTTACTGCGCTTTCACTAGGACCATGGCCACGACATGGAGGATTGACGTCACTTGAAGAGGGCGATCGAGGAGCTCATCCAGTGAGGCTACCTTGAAAAGTTCATCCAGAAAGGAAACCCGGCTGCTCCAGGCCCGGCGGTACCTCTTGCCACCCAGGTCAGCATCGATAATGCTCCGATCGAGAAGACGGTTGCCATAATCTCTTGGAGTGCAGGCGGTGCTTCCAAAATGCTATGGGAGAACAAAGGAGTAGATACTGTAATCCCCTTTTCTAATGAAAACCTAGTGGGGGTAGATAATCCTAATGATGATAGTGTTATCGTGTCTATGACAATTGCTAAGCACCATGTAAAGAGAATTCTTGTCGATAGTGAAAGTTTGGCCAATATTCTCACTTACGATGCCTTTGTTCAGATGAACATGTCTTCTAGCTCCCTTCAACCTATGACTACGCCCCTAGTCGATTTTACCAGGGATACCATAAGGGTAGAAGGAGAGATCACCCTTCTGGTCACAGTGGGAGCACCACCGTGTCAAAGCACGGTTCTAATGAGGTTCATGATCGTCTGAGTGCCTCTAGCCTACAATACCATTCTTGGATGACCCAGCCTAAATCTCCTAGATGCCATCATCTTCACCAAGTGGCTACTTGTTAGATTCCCCACTAGTGGAGGAATCGGAGAGATGCATGGGGAGCGAAGCCCGATGCCACTCTATTACCATACAGCTTCCAATCCTTAAGAGGCGGTTACTTCACCGTTTTCAGAGTTACTTGACCCTAGAGAATATGAGAGGAGAGGAGAACCGACCGAGTACTTGCTAACCTTCCCATTAGGGGAGGACCCGACAAAGATGGTTCAAATTGGCACACTTTTCCCCACGAAGGCAAGAGACCAACTTCTCGCCTTTCTGCAGGCTAACTCAAATGTCTTCGCCTGGTCGGCATCAGATATGCCGGGCATAACACCAAAGGTAATCACCCATAAGCTCAATATTGATCCGAAGTATCAGCCAGTCCGACAAAAGAAGAGGAGCTTCGCCCCTGGGCGACAGAGGGCCATCGATGAGGAGGTCCACAAGCTGATCGTCGCTAGGCAATCCGCACACTATCCAGACTGATTGACCAACGTGGTGATGGCCTACAAGGCCAATGGAGCTGAAGGATCTGTATTAACTTCATCCACCTCAACAAGGCGTGCTCCAAAGACACCCACTGCCCAGAATCGACTAGTTGGTTGACGCTACGTTCGGTTATGAAATCCTCAGTTTCATGGATGCCTTCTCGAGGTACAATCAAATAAAGATGGAATGGAGGACTAGGAGGCTACTTCCTTCGTAACTGAGAAGGGCGTCTACTATTACAAGTTAATGCCTTTCGGACTAAAGAATGCAGGGGTCACATACCAGAGGCTAATGAACAAGGTTTTCAAAAGTTAAATTGGGCACAACATGAAGGTGTACATGGATGATATGTTGATCAAAAGCATCCGCATCGCCAACCATATTGCCGACTTGACAGAAACCTTCGACAACCTTCATCACTACTAGATGAGGCTGAACCACCTCAAGTGCACATTTGGGGTCAAGATGGGCAAGTTCTTGGGATTATTGGTGACTCAGCGAGGGATCGAGGCAAACCCAAAGAAGATCTGAGCCATCCTCGATATGAGACCACCAACCAACAAAAAGAAGGTGCAGTGGCTTACCAAAAAGGTGGCATCTCTGAGCCAGTTTTTGTCAAAGTTGGCCAAGCGGTGCCTGCCCTTCTTCAAGGCATTGCGGAAGATAAATGGCTTTAAGTGAATAGAGGAGTGTCAGAAAGCTTTCGAGGGACTGAAGAAATTTGTCTACTCCGTCACTGCTATTGAAGCTGATGGAAGGAGAAGATCTCTTCCTCTATCTCGTTGCCTTCACGGAGGCGATCAGCTCCATCCTCGTTCACGTGGAACCTGATGGAGCGCAAAGGCTGATCTATTACACTAGCAAAGTGCTCCATGATGTAGAGACTAGGTATTCCAAAACTGAGAAGATTATTTTTGCACTAATAGTCTTTGCTCAACATCTTAGGCCTTACTTCTAAGCCCATCCGATCATGGTGCTCACAGACCAACCTCTCAAGGCAATCATGTCCTGTCCTGACACCTCCGGTCGGCTAGCTAAGTGGGCAGTCAAGCTGGAAGAGTTTGATCCATCATTCCAAATGAGGTCGGCCATAAAGTTTCAAGTCTTGGCGAACTTTCTGATTGAGTGCACTTGGACCAGAGAGCAATCAAAAGAGCCCCACACGGCGCCCTCAGACGCTATGCCCAAGGAGGCAGGAGAAGACTGGATTCTCCATGTAGATGGTACATCAAATTTCCAAGAAAGTGGAGTGAGCCTCATCCTTGCGAGTCCAGAGGGAATGGTGGTACAGTATACCCTTCAGTTTCTCTTTAAAGCCACTAATAACCAAGCTGAGTATGAAGTCTTGCTGGCGGGAATAAAGCTTGCAAGGAAGCTTGGAGTAAAGCACCTTAGAGCCTTCACCGACTCCCAGCTCATCTTCGAACAAATCACTGGAGAGTACAAAGTTTGGGACCCTACCATGTTTCGATATCTGAGTAAGGTCTAATTGCAAACCTCATTCTTTACTCATTTTAGCATCAGCTATGTCCCCAGAGGCGAGAATGCCAGAGCCGATGCCATGTCCCGCCTGGCCACCTTGGCGGATGGAGCCCTTGGAAGAACTTACGTGGAGCATCTAGAGGTCTCGAGTATCGATGTACTAGAAGAAACCTTGCTAGTCAATCATGAACCTAACTGGATGGACGTATACATCCGCTACCTCATTGATGGCATCCTTTTCGCCGATCATACGAAGGCCAAACTACTTAAGTGGAGAGCCTCTAAGTTTCTGGTGCTGAACAAGCGATCGTATCGAAAGTCCTTCTCCTATCCTCTCCTCAAGTGCATCGGTCCTGCCGATGCTGACTACATCCTCCATGAGATTCATGAAGATTCTGTGGGAACCACCTGGGGGCAGAGTGCTGGCGTACAAAGCCTTATGCCAGGGGTACTATTGGCTTACCATGCGGGAGGACACCGTCGAGTTGGTCCAGAAGTGCGATAGCTACTGGTAACATGCCAACATCCAGCGGTAGCCAACTTTCCAGCCGAGTCCTCTATCAGCTCCATGGCCCTTCACCTAATGGGGAATGGACATCCTAAGGCTATTTTCCTCGGCCTTCGATCAGCAAAAGTTTCTACTAGTTACCATTGACCACTTCACTAAGTGGGTGGAAGCTGAAGCACTAGCAAAAATCACTGAGAGTAAGGTGAGATCTTTCTTCTAAAAGTTCATCATCTGTTGGTTTGGGCTACCTCACACCCTCATTACCAACCACGATCGGCAGTTTGACAATGCCCCTTTCAAGAAATTCTGCACTGAGCTGGGCATCTGCCAGTGATTTACTTCCATCGGCCACCCACAGACAAATGAGGTGGCTGAGGTTACGAACCGAACCATCCTTCAAGGCTCAGAATGCAACTGAATGAGTTTAAAGGAAGATGGGCAAAGGAGCTTCCGGACGTGCTGTGAGTGTATCACACGACGTCAAGGATTCCCACTAGAGAGACTCCCTTAAGCCTTGTGTTTGGGTCAGAGGCCATCATCCCTGTGGAGATCGGAATCCCTAGCCCTCGGGTGGAGTCGTGCGATGAGAAGGATAATCCCAATCAACTATGCGCTAACCTCAACTTCATCGAGGAGGCACGCAACCGGGCGCGACTCAAGATGGCTGCCTATTGTCAAAGAGCTGCAAAGTAGTACAACGCCCATGTTTGCTCTGAGGCATTCCTTCCCATGGACCTAGTCCTCAGGCGAGCTGAAGTCTCAAAGACTACGGAAGGGGACAAACTATCCCCAAACTTGGAGGGACCCTACCAGATCATCGAAGCACTTCATCGTGGAGCATACTGGATTGAAGGGCTAGACAGAAGGCTAATCCCTCGTACCTGAAATGCGGATAACCTTCACTGGTACTATCAGTGATGTACACATTCAGCTAATTAAAATAAAGATAAGTTTGAGCATCCCTTCCCCTCATCAGATCAACTCCACAAGATAGAGTTCAAAAGGCTCTCGGGCTTGGTCTCTAAGACTCTTGAGTCACCCTTTGAAGTTCAAAAGGCTCTCGAGCTTGGTCTTTAAGACTCCTGAGTCACCCTTCGAGGTTCAAAAGGCTCTCGGACTTAGTCTCTAAGACTCCCGAGTCACCCTCTGGGGTTCAAAAGGCTCTCGGGCTAGGTCTTCAAGATTCCCAAGTCACCCTCAGAGGTTTAAAAGGCTCTTAGGCTTGGTCTCTAAGACTCTCGAGTCACCCTTCGGGGTTCAAAAGGCTCTCAAGCTTGGTCTCTAAGACTTCCGAGTCATCCTCTGTGGTTCAAAAGGCTCTCGAGCTTAGTCTCTAAGACCCTCGAGTCATCCTTAGGGGTTTCAAAGGGCTTTTGATCCCAATCCAAGATCAACTCTAGCATCGGCCCCAAGATTGACTCCATATCAGCCTCAACCCAAAGCATGTGGCCGATAATCGTCAGACGACACAGCCCCATCGCGAGTTCGCACAAGTGCAAGGCGTGGAATGATAGAACACGCTACAGAAGTTAAGTGTTCAAAGACTCAAAAGAAAGTTCATTTTTCATTAATTGTTGAAAGGTTTACAAAATGCTGACTAAAGTCAGACTTCGATACAAAGACAAAACAAAGACAAAAAGCAAGGTCTTCAGGGTTCAGTGGATGTCGGTCCATCATCGGCTAGTGCTGACCCGTTGTTGGCTGGTCTCTCCATTGCGGACGACCCCTTTGGCTCCTCGTCATCGTCATCAGGCTTGAGGTTGTCAAGGCTCGTGATGCTAAAGACCCTGGCCACCTTCTCTTTGCACTCCCTAAAGCCCTGCAGGTAGACCCCGACAGAGGCCTCCACTAGCTCATCTTCAAAATCAGCAGAGCTTCGGTAGCGCTCCACTACCCTTGTGGCCCTCCTCTCGACCGATGTGGCCCTCTCCTCGGTAGCTCGCATTGCTGCCTTAATCTTCGAGGCCTTCACAACCACCTCGTGCATGTCCGCCGCAGTGTCGACTGCCCAAGCATCAACCATTCGGGCGATTGCCTCGGCATCATCGACCCGCTCATTGGCTGCCCTCACTTGCAAGGTGACGGCGTGTAGCTGAGCATCGCATACTCTCAACCTCGCCACAACGTCCTCCAGCTTCGCTTTGGTGACCTGGAGCACTCGAGCTCGGTCAATGCCTGATGCTTTGCCTCCTCGAGCTCCTTCGCCTGCTCGGCACAGGCCGTTTCTAGTGCACCCTTCACCCTCTCAGCTCGAGCTTGAGCGGCAGAGGCATCCCGTCGGGCGCGGGCGAGGACCGCATCGACTTGAAGGGTGACGTCTTGAGCGGCGAACATGGAGTTCACCTAATGCACAAAAACAATCTCTATCAGCACATAGTGTGGTGGGGAAACTTTATGAAGATGAAGAGATACCTACCCAAAGCAAAGCTACGAAGGCATCCTAAAGAAGTCAGTGGCCCGCTAGCGATGAAGCTCTTCTCGAAACTCCAGCAGATACATCTGAGCCAGCAGCCGCTCTGCCACACAGTCATGATTCATTAGGGACGGCCATGATTCATCAGGAATGGCCACGATGGGATCGCTGCTAGGCCACCCACCTCCGTGGGCCCAGCTGACGCTGAGGTCTCTAGTATAGGGCCGGAGATAGGTGGTGCCTCCTTGCGGTCTCCTTCTTGGGCGATGGTCTCCTCCGTCGCCGCCGAGTCCTCCTCACTCACCTGCTCTCTCGCTGGCAAGCCTTCCTTTGGGGTTGGCATAGTCACCGAGGGAGCCAACTCCACTGCCGAGGGGACCGCCTCACCCCTCAGCTCCTCTGGGGGCAACTGGGTGGTGAGGTCGATCGGCGAGACGGGCTCCTAGTCCATCTGGTGCTCGTATGGAGGAGAGACTGGAGACCGAGGATGAGGCCTTTTCTTTGACCTTCCGGCATCACCGCTAGCATTCCCTTTCCTCTTCTTGACCGCCCTCTTCATGGCATCGGCGGATATCCTCATGTCTGCATGTGCCAGAAGTCGATCAGCAAAAAAAAGGGGAAGAGAAGGAAAGATGTGGTCACTCACGTCACCCGTAGTCAGGCCAACATACCGGAGATTCTCCTCCGATAGGAGCTCACGGCAAAGGGGCAACCAAGAGGACAACAACTATTCAAATACCTCCCGGTCCTTTGGAATCATTGCTGAGTTCTTATTCGGCTCTAGGTTTGGGTCCTCCCAACTCTGCCTCACCTCCTCAAGATGCGCAAAGAAGAACTGGGTCTTTCATCCTTTGATGGATGAAGGAAGGTTCAGTTTAAGGGCTCGGCCAGGCTTGGGTGTGAATAACCACCATCCAGTGTCGGATTGATGGCATAGGGTGTAGAGGCTACAAAACAGGGATACTCAGCCCACTATGCCGAGGTAACCACATAACACCATGAAGGCGCAGATGGTCCGAAAGGAGTTTGGAACCAACTGTGCTGGCATCAAGGCATACCTATAGAGTAGACTGACAATGAAAGGATGGAGGAGAAGCCGAAGGCCTGCCTTGAAGAACTCCTCGTATAGAGCGATCTCATCGGAAGGATCGGAGGTCACCCTATCGCTGGGTCCAGGGGCAGACAATCGAACCTCCTCGGAAATCCTATAAGTGGCCCTAAGGGACTCTATGTCCACAGAGTAATGGTGGAAGCGATCCTCTCTGGATCCGCTGAAGTGGGAGCAACGACCAAAGAGGATGCCCTACTAGCCTTAGGTGGCGGTTGGACTACAGGTGGTGATGGTGGAGCTGCGGCTGTCGAACAGTCCCGGATCGAGATCCCGCCCATAGCCCACAGTGCGTTAATGGAACCCTATCCTCGGAGGAGGACGAGGATGGAGAGGCTACTACGAGCTTCTTGCCCTTCCTATTAGAACCCATGAGGAGGAAAGCAAAGAAAGGTCAGAAAGCACTAACCTGGAGCAAGGAGGGAAACAACGAACATAAGGTTTCGAAGGAGGAGGGCCCCAAGGACTCATGTTTAGGAGAACGGGAAGGCTTCGGATGCACAAGAAGCTCCTTGACAGGGATGACCCCTTTTATGCCCATCATTCTAATCATCCCGCCTGATTCGCTCCGCCATGTGGATGCCTCCTATTGAAGGTGCCAGCCCAACCGTCGCACAATCCATTCACTCGAGGAAAGACACCTGGGCAGATGCAAAAAGTCATGATATGCGGTCGATGATGGGATGCCAGTGACATCACTACAATGATGGCTACCACTCTATCCGAGGGAGATGGCCCCGATCCCGAAAAAAATCTCTTCAATTTCGAGAAAGAATCTCCTGCGAGGTAGTGGTACATTGTCCCATACTCTCTTAAATGAGGAGAGATTTGACCTCTCCCTGAGGCACATGCCGCAATCAATCATAAGTGGAGATCGAGGGCGTCAGAAGTCTATGCTCCTTTCGCTCGGTGAAGGATATGACCGCACAAGCTTAGGAGCTGGGAGGCATCTGATGTGGCTGATCAAGCCACGTTACAGTTAATGGACGGGGCTGACTAACAAAGGTAAAACCAGACAACTAAAGTGATCCACTATGATCCGACTTGTCTCCTTCGGTCCTAGTACCGAGCCTAGAGTCGGCCCCAAGGCCGACTCCAGCGTCGGGCTCAGCACCACATGGTCCGCTATCGCCTACGGTTTCACATAGCCCACTGCCATTCCACGTGGCTCACCTACCATTTGTGGCCCCATGTGGCCATCTGCGGCCCACGTGTCCCACCTACCGGCAGCGGTGCACGCCCGATAAGACCTATCCTACCAATCATTTGTAGCGCCGTGCCTGACAAGAGGTGGCCTACCAGTTCTGACAGGCCATAGGATGGATATCACCTATCGTTGCCAGCCTTACCACTTATTCCATGTCAGGACGCAGCTTCTCGGAATCAATAATCCAAAAAGGGGTAAGAAGGACTTCCAATTAGGTATAAGAACCTTCGCTCATGATGAGAGAGGGACTTCAACTTCTTCAACTTCTAAAATTTCTCTAAGTCCTTAGCTAACTCCGAAAAAGAGGAGTTACTCTACTATTTTTTCAGACCACTCATTTGAGCATCAGAGGGTCCTCATTGGAAGGACTGGCCCTCGGGAACCTTTTTTGCAGGATCCAAGGCAGAGGCATCGGAGAATCCTCAAGCCCATCCTCACTGGATATCGGGTTTCTAATCTTACATGATGTTTAGGAAAGATGATTTGGCGATAACATTTTCAACCAACTTACCCACCACTCTTAATCAACGAAAATACGCCATGACATGACCTATCTCGTGAGACATGGCGAACGAAGCATGGTAATAGATTGATCGGTTTTCTTGTCACGGTGCCCCCAAAATTGCTTCAAAGAATCCGAACATGAAGACATGATAGGACACAAAATGCGCTTGGCCTGCCTGGAGGCCACTTTTGCAGCTCTCTGTGTCCCCGCTGAGCATCATCACTCTCACTCGATCCCTCTTTCAGTGCCAGTTAACACAGAATCAATGGCCCACTGCCTTGTTCTCTCCCCATGAGCACTTCAAGAGCAGTAGACATAGAGCTTGACACCTTTGGCCCCGCAAGCAAGACTTCCAGAGCCAATGTCAAAACACTCGAGCACTGTAAACTCACTGCTTTTGGATGCTGCTTCTCTTCCAACAAGCTCCCCGAACTTTTTCAGCTGGAAAAGAAAGAAGGGTGAACAAAAGGGCCAACAATTAATAATGCAACTGCAGCAGGAAAAAAAGAAAGAAAGAAAAAAAAGGTGCATTCTCAAGTAGAAGTGATATAATTTGAAAGGCTAAGCTGTAACTAAAAGGATGGGTGGATCATGGATGTCCGCAAGACATAACAGCTAATTTCATCGGAATGCTGACACCGCTGAAACTAGAAGCTATTCTCAGTTAAATGCGAGGGAACCACCTTCAGTGCTCGTAGGGAAGTCCACACACCAATTTTTATCGACAAAACCTCAATATAAGTTAAACTTTCAACTTTTGCTAATATAGAAACAGATCCAGAATTTTATATTTATAAGAATTTGAGAAGATTTGAGAGATCAAGGCAGCAAATTAGAAGTTAACCATATTTGGTTAGCAACCGGAATTCTGTTTAAATAGTTTACCTGTATTTATAATTTATACGCACTATTTTTATCTTTGAAAATAAAACAAATTTAATATCAAAATTATTAAAGCCACTTTTTAAATATTTATTTAAATTATTGAGTACTATTGTCTATTAAAATCAACTTTTTGAAGTTGAATACTATTAAAATATATTTTATGTTAATTCTGAATCAAAATCCAAACCTAGTTCTTAGTTGAAAACTTGAAATGGGTTATATTATTTTATTCAAATGCAATTCAACAGACAATTATTTTCGGATTGATTAATCAATATCTAAACCATTTCAGTTCGTTTCCACATCTGAAGCCTTGGAAATCGGAGGGATTCAACTTCGAAACCTAGCGGGTGGACCGTGTTAAAATAAATAAATAGCGAAGTGGCGCGACCTCGCGCGGCCGCCTCAAGGAAATCTCGCCACTCGGGCGACAGGAAGTCGGCGGGAGGAGACTCCAGAGGGGGACGGAAACCGATGGAGAGCGGAGCCGGCGACAGGAAGGGGAAGACCGCCACGTGGATGGACCAGCACCGTCTGATGTACGATCGAGCGACCCGGCACCCCTTCGTCCTCAGCATCCGTGACGGAACCGTCGACATCGCCGCGTTCAAGCGATGGCTTGTAAGCTCCGCTTCCCCTCTCCTCCTCTTCCTATCTCCGTTGTAGTGAACGACAAAATTTTTTTTAAAAAAATTTCTCATGTTCCGTGCCGTCGAGGGTAATCATAATTTTGACACTTGGAATTACCTAAAAACCTCGGTTTTTTTTGATAGAATAATACATGTTCTTCGACTTATGAATTATCACGGCTTTTACGGGTTATTGATGCCATAATAAAAGTGAATTCTCTTCAATACCTTGGAAAAAGTGATGACTTTTGACTTTAATTTATCCTTACGTTCTGTTATGTTGTCGAATGGAGTCTATTCTATGTGTTGAATTATTTGAGGTGCTTTAATTACGTTTAGAAGTTGTTAAGAATTTACTTAGCTAAAGAAGTTCTACTTTTGGATGTGATGACGTCCAATCACTGATCCTGAACGTCGGGAACGGAGTGCTTCTCCAACCTTTGTTTCACCGGGTTGTCCGCAAAGAAGTCCCAAGACCGGAGAGGATTCTCCGATAGGACCCTTCGACGCCCAAGTTGGCGACTGAGATCAGGGGCTCGATGAGCCCATTTTGGTGTGGAAAAAGAGATCAATCTGATGCCGCCAGATCACCCTCTCGAATGTCCGCGAGCGTCCGGTCGCCTTCTTCAGCGAGCCCGGGATCTTCTGACGAGCTTCTCGCGTCTGGGAGCCTGCAAAAAGTCTCGGGGGCCGAAGATTTCGGCGAGGACCCTCCGACGCTCAAGTCAGTGCTCTGGGCAACAGCCGTGAGCTTGAGGAAGTTCGAAAGAGAAAGAGAGAGAGGCTCGGAGAAGAGCTCTCTGTGAGCAGAAATGAGCGTTTAAGAGTATTGTTGTGGTTATTAGTTCTTAGTCCCGTTCAGTTCAGTTACCTGGTCGGGTCCCTTTTACCCATTTTATAGGTGCTTAGAGTTTGTCTGGCTTGACTAGTTGAGGCCTTGTAATGATGATCTTGATGGATGAAGTGTCAGAGCTGATGTCTGTGAGGCATGGGGTTCTGCCACTTGTCAGAGCATTTAAGGTGATGACAGCAATGGCAGAGCTTGCTTCCTTCTTTGATATGTCAGGACTGCAGATCAAGTCCCTTCAAGTGGGTGGCTGCAGCTAGTTGGTGGGTTTTGTCTCATCGGAGAGGAAAAGCGGCGGTTGATGGGCTACGTCCCATCAGCCAGTAGCATCGGCGGGTAGTTGGATCTGGCGTTGTCAGGCGGCGCGAGTCAGAGAGGTGGTTCCCTGAATTGCTGGGGCCACGCTGGGGCCAATCTGGAGAGAACTGGAACATCTCGACCCTCCCGAGGGAGCCGAGGCTGAGCCTGGTTGACCAGGGGCGGCCGGGGCCGTCCCCCCGGTCAGAAAGTGTCGGGGCGGGGCCGGCTCAGAGATGCCGGGACCGAGAAGGGCCGGCCAGGATGGCCGGGGACGACTCGGCGGGCCTGAAGATGCCGGGGTCGAGAGGGCCGGCCAGGGATGGCCGGGGCCGACTCGGTGGGCTCGGAGATGCCGGGGCCGAGAAGGGCCGGCCAAGGATGGCCGGGGCCGACTCGGCAGGCACGGAGATGCCGGGGCCGAGAAGGGCCGGCCACGGATGACCGGTGCCGACTCGGCGGGCCTGAAGACGCCGAGGCCGAGAAGGGCCGGCCACGGATGACCGGGGCCGACTCGGCGGGCACGGAGATGCCGGGGCCGGTTAGGAAGTATCGGGGCCGGCCGGAAGGGGCCGGGGCCGCCTAGCTTGGACACGCCGGGGGCCGGCTAGGAGAGTGCCGTGGCCGGCTAGCTTGGACACGCCGGGGGCCGGCTAGGAAAGTGCAGGGGCCGGCTGGGAGGTGCCAGGGCCGCCTAGCTTGGACATGCCGGGGGCCGGCTAGAAAAGTGCCGGGGCCGGCTGGGAGGTGCCGGCCTTGGAGGCGTCGGCCATGGAGCCGTCGGCCTTGAAGCCGTCGGCCATGGAGCCGTCGGCCATGGAGCTGCCGGCCATGGAGCTTAGAGCAATTGGGTGTGCGTGGCTTTATGAGGCCATAAACGCTACCGTGGCCGAAGGGCCCTTTGGAGGCCAAAGGGGGGCTCCATCGGTTTCCTTCCTTCATGGTTCTCTAACGGCATTGGATCAGCCACATCAGATGCCCTCTCGCTCCTGAGTCGAAGCGGGTCCACCCCAGCAAGGCGAAAGGGGCGTTACCTCCCAAGTGGCTGATTCTCGCCTGACTTTAAGTCTTTAACTTTTGACATGAAGTTTGGATGTGGGTCCCCGTCCATATGCTGTTGAGACAAAGAGCCAATGATGCCGCAATGATGCTCCTGAGACAGAGGGAGCCGTTGCCGCGGAGGCAGAGATAAGCCGCTGTGGCTGTAATAAGGCCGTTGAGGCTAAAATAAGATGGCCGAAGCAGAAATAAAACCACAGGGGCTGAAATAAAATTGCCTGTGTGTTTGTGTGCTGGTCCAGAAGGTGACTCAAGCGGGTATGGGTTGTTAGGGATTTGAACCGACTCGGGGCGTATGCTAGTCAGGCCGAGTGGTATCCGTTAGCCGCCATACCGTCGAGCTACTCCAAAACCACCTCGGGGGTTTCGTGGCTGGCTCGAGGGATGACTCGAGATCGCTGGAATCATAGGTCTTGAACCACCGCGGGGGTTTCGCGGCCGGCCCGGGGGTAACCTTTTGATCACAGGACCATCGAGAGCCTTTTGAATGGCTGGTTTTCCCATAATGCATTTAGATACTAATGAAAAGAAACTTTTTCTTGTAGTGTACTTAGCTCTTTGTTGGAGGAATTTGTCTCCTTCTGCTTCGTTTTTGGAGGCTCCACGTTAGTGGCTTTTGTTGGTGAGCTTGGAGGGGCTCTTTACTTTTGGCGTGAAGTTTAGAGGTAGGTGCCCGTCAACTGTGAGCTGAGGAGTTGGCCTCTCCCAGCTGTGAGCCGATTGACCGTTGGCCGCTAATGCAGGGCTGAAGCCGCTGAGGCTGAAATGAAGCCATTGAGGCTGTGACGAAGCTGCTGAGGCAAAGTTGAGGACATTGAGAGCCTTTTGAACCCCGAAGGGTGACATGAGAGTTGAGAGTCGTCAGGTGCCTTTTGTAACGAGCTAGCCTCGAGCTTTTTGTGCTGAGCTTAGAGTGTCGGCGCTTGGGGTCGACCGAGGTCTTCCCTGCTGGACCCGGGCTTAAGGTGCCGGCGCTTGGGGTCGACCGAGGTCTTCCCTGCTGGACCCGCCGATCGGGGTCGGGCTTTAGTTGTTGAGAGCCGATGGTACATCGCTCTGCCAGTGGTACACTGGGCTTCATGCCTGGCTGGCCCAGGGCTTTTTGTGCTGACCGGGGTCGAGCTTTAGTTGTTGAGAGCCGATGGTACATCGCTCTGCCAGTGGTACACTGGGCTTCATGCCTGGCTGGCCCAGGGCTTTTTGTGCCGACCGGAATCGGGCTTTAGTTGTTGAGAGCCGATGGTACGTCGCTCTACCAGTGGTTCACTGCGCTTCATGCCTGGCTGGCCCAGGGCTTTTTGTGCCGACCGGGATCGGGCTTTAGTTGTTGAGAGCCGATGATACATCGCTCTACCAGTGGTATACTAGGCTTCATGCCTGGCTGGCCCAGGGCTTTTTGTGCCGACCGGGATCGAGCTTTAGTTGTTGAGAGCCGATGGTACATCGCTCTGCCAGTGGTACACTGGGCTTCATGCCTGGCTGGCCCAGGGCTTTTTGTGCCGACCGGGGTTGGGCTTTAGTTGTTGAGAGCCGATGGTACATCGCTCTGTCAATGGTACACTGGGCTTCATGCCTGGCTGGCCCAGGGCTTTTTGTGCCGACCGGGGTTGGGCTTTAGTTGTTGAGAGCCGATGGTACATCGCTCTGTCAGTGGTACACTGGGCTTCATGCCTGGCTGGCCCAGGGCTTTTTGTGCCGACCGGGATCGGTCTTTAGTTGTTGAGAGCCGATGGTACATCGCTCTGCCAGTGGTACACTGGGCTTCATGTCTGGCTGGCCCAGGGCTTTTTGTGCCGACCGGGGTTGGGCTTTAGTTGTTGAGAGCCGATGGTACATCGCTCTGTCAGTGGTACACTAGGCTTCATGCCTGGCTGGCCCAGGGCTTTTTGTGCCGACCGGGATCGGGCTTTAGTTGTTGAGAGCCGATGGTACATCGCTCTGGCAGTGGTTCACTGGGCTTCATGCCTGGCTGGCCCAGGGCTTTTTGTGCCGACCGGGATCGAGCTTTAGTTGTTGAGAGCCGATGGTACATCGCTCTGCCAGTGGTACACTGGGCTTCATGCCTGGCTGGCCCAGGGCTTTTTGTGCCGATCGGGGTTGGACTTTAGTTGTTAAGAGCCGATGGTACATCGCTCTACCAGCGGTACACTGGGCTTTATGCCTGGCTGGCCTAGGGCTTTTTGTGCCGACCGGATTGGGCTTTAGTTGTTGAGAGCCGATGGTACATCGCTCTGCCAGTGGTACACTGGGCTTCATGCCTGGCTGGCCCAGGGCTTTTTGGACGCCAAAGCGAGGTTAGCCTTGGATGTTGATGCAAGGTAGATCTTCCCAGCATGACATTTTTAAGTCTTAATGAAAGAAAACTGTCTTAAGTGCAATATACTTAGCTCTTGTAGCACCCATGTTTTCCTTTTATGGATTTGAGCACTTCTGCCCGCTGGTGGTCTGCCCTCCAGGAAGTCATGTTAGTCGGATTGCAAGTGTCGTTGCCCTTACTTGGGCCTTCCCTCGCATTGGAGGCCAGGACGAGATGCTTGTGGCCGGAAAGAAGCTGGAAACCGGGACAAAGCTGGAGTCCGTTAAGGAAAGCCTCGACAGTTGGCGGTCATTGAAGATGAATGGCTGGGAGAGTCCATCGAGGGCATTGCTGAGTGTTGATATCAGCGGAGTAAAAAGGCCGACGGAGTTGCTGAGAGGGCCCTTTGTCTAGCTCTTTTTTTTTTAAAGAGATTGATTGCCCTTGATGCTGAAGCAGTCAAAGCCTTTTGAATGGTTTGTTTTGTTGGTTTTCCTTCGCGTCGTATTCGGTATCGACGTCGATTACAGGCTTGAGAGTTTTTTTTTAAAGAAATTGGTCTCCTTCTGCTGAGTTGATGACCTGCCCTCCAGGAAACTATGTTGATTGAAGGTGGGGGGCGCTGAAATCCAAGGGCAACTGGAATGGAATCCGCAGGAGGTCTTGGGCTCGGATTGGCTCTGAGCCTTAAATTGCCGATGAGCTTGAGTTTGAGGTTGCTCTGATGCCGCTGAGCTCCAGAGAATATGACAGTGGTGATTCTCTCGCTGGGAAGATCTCTCACCGGATGGATGGTGGATGGCTTGAGCGACAATTAAAGGAGCAGCATGGGCTCTTGTTTGTTACTGTGAGGCCACGGAATATCGCTCCCGTAGCTTTTAGGCAGCTGCCATTGATGTTTGGACTTGCAGAGTAAGGGTGGCATGATGCTCTGCCTGAATGGTCCGAGATAGTGGTGACGATGGGGCAGAGAGCCAGCCTCTTGTCGGTCAGCTCGTTGAGGGTGCCCCCCAGCGTTACTAGCGGAAGCTCCATCGGTCTTTGTCATCACCATATTTTTATCCCCATTGTTGTCGTAGAGGGAGTGAGAGCTTGTAGCTTAGTGTCACAGAACTCTGCTTTCTTTCCCTCCTGGCACGCTAATCTGATGATGCCCAATCACCGATCCTGAACGTCGGGAACGGAGTGCTTCTCCAACCTTCGCTTCACCGGGTTGCCCGCAAAGAAGTCCCAAGATCGGAGAGGATTTTCCGGTGGGACCCTCCGACGCCCAAGTTGGCGACTGAAGTCACAGCCGAAAAGGGGCTCGAATGAGCCCTTTTTGGTGTGGAAAAAGAGATCAATCTGATACCGCCAGATCACCCCCCTCGAACGTCTGCGAGCGTCCGGTCGCCTTCTCCAGCGTGCCCGGGATCTTCTGGCGAGCTTCTCGCGTCTGGGAGCCTGTAAAAAGTCCCGGGGCCGGAGATTCCGGCGGGGACCCTCTGACGCTCAAGTCAGTGCTCTGGGCAATAGCCGTGAGCTTGAGGAAGCTCGAAAGAGAAAGAGAGAGAGGGGCTCGGAGAAGAGCTCTCTGTGAGCAGAAATGAGCGTTTAAGAGTATTGTTGTGGTTATCAGTTCTTAGTCCCGTTCAGTTCAGTTACTTGGTCGGGGGTCCCTCTTACCCATTTTATAGGTGCTTAGAGTTTGTCTGGCTTGACTAGTTGAGGCCTTGTAATGATGACCTTGATGGGTGAAGTGTCAGAGCTGATGTCTGTGAGGCATGGGGTTCTGCCACTTGTCAGAGCATTTAAGGTGATGGCAGCAATGGCAGAGCTTGCTTTCTTCTTGATATGTCAGGACTACGGTCAAGTCCCATCAAAGTGGGTGGCTGTAGCTGGTTGGTGGGTCCTGTCCCATCGAAGAGGGAAAAGCGGCGGTTGGTGGGCTACGTCCCATCAGCCAGTAGCGTCGGCGGGTAGTTGGACCTGGCGTTGTCAGACGGCGCGAGTCAGAGAGGTGGCTCCCTGAATTGCTGGGGCCACGCTGGGGCCAATCTGGAGAGAACTGGAACATCTCGACCCTCCCGAGGGAGCCAAGGCTGAGCCTGGTTGACCAGGGGCGGCCGGGGCCGTCCTCCCCGGCCAGGAAGTGCCGGGACGGGGCCGGCCAGGGATGGCTGGGGCCGGCCCGGCCAGCTCGAAGATGCCGGGGCCGAGAAGGGCCGGCTAGGATGGCCGGGGATGACTCGGCGGGCCTGAAGACGCCGGGGCCGAGAGGGCCGGCCAGGGATGGCCGGGGCCGATTCGGCGGGCTCGGAGATGCCGGGGCCGAGAAGGGCCGGCCAAGGATGGCCGGGGCCGACTCGGCGGGCACAGAGATGCCGGGGCCGAGAAGGGCCGGCCACGGATGGCCGGTGCCGACTCGGCGGGCCTAAAGACGCCGGGGCCGGGAGGGCCGGCCAGGGATGGCCGGGGCCGACTCGGCGGGCTCGGAGATGCCGGGGCCGAGAAGGGCCGGCCAAGGATGGCCGGGGCCGACTCGGCGGGCACGGAGATGCCGGGGCCGGCTGGGAAGTGCCGGAGCCGGCTAGGAGGTGCTGGGGCCGGCCGGAAGGGGCCGGGGCCGCCTAGCTTGGACACGCCGGGGGCCGGCTAGGAGAGTGCCGGGGCCGGCTAGCTTGGACACGCCGGAGGCCGGCTAGGAAAGTGCCGGGGCCGGCTGGGAGGTGCCGGGGCCGCCTAGCTTGGACACGCCGAGGGCCGGCTAGGAAAGTGCCGGGGCCGGCTGGGAGGTGCCGGGTGTCGGCCATGGAGCCGTCGGCCATGGAGCCGTCGGCCTTGGAGCCGCCGGCCATGGAGCTGTCGGCCATGGAGCTTAGAGCAATTGGGTGTACGTGGCTTTATAAGGTCATAAACGCTACCATGGCCGAAGGGTCCTTTGGAGGCCAAAGGGAGGGCTCCGTTGGTTTCCTTCCTTCATGGTTCTCTAACGGCATTGAATCAGCCACATTAGGATGCAAGCAATCAAATCTGAGAATAATTTCAAGTTGACATCCACGTTTCATTTTGACCTTGTCCCATTGAGTGTGTTTTGTTTTGATTTGGTTGCGAATTGAGTGTGTTTCGATCCAGTGCATTGAGATTGAAGGTTTTCTGATAGGCGTATCAGCACTAGATCATTTTCTGTTCCACTATAAGAAATCCATAATTTGAGAATTTCAAGCTCTTCAACTTCCTTTTTTCATGCAAAAGTTCTTGGAGCTCCTTTTGCGAACAGTTGTACCTCATAATGTTATTTAGGTTAGGAACTATAGTTATTTCAAAGTAATTTTCGAGAGCCCTCAAAATAGTTCCTCTCTTAAGCAAGGCCGGCATCATTACATTTCCATCAGAGAGTATGTTGCATGCAAGCACCACAACCTTAGTTAGGTGTCAACATTACGAATACTTTTTCAAGAAATCTTTCTGGGCTCGCCTCGATTGATTGCAAAACCGTTTATTCTTCGTTGTTTTGCAACAAGTTTGACACAGGGTGAGTTTTTGCAATTCCCCTCTATGTAGCATGGAAGCATATTTCATTTCTAAACTGCAAACAATAGATGTGTCTTTAATTCTTCTTTTCCATTTCTTCTGATCGAGATTGCAACTTTTATCAATGCAAGTTTTTATAAATCCTTTTCCACAACTTCTGTATGAGCTTGCTTGTAACCAACTGTAGTACTTTCACAATTTTTATGCAAGACAAGCATCTGTTGAGCATGATTGCGTGGCATTGCTTTTCCAATTCATTCATTCTCCAAAGGTTCCACTAGCATACCCCTTTCTTGCTTGATCTTTCTTGTTTTTACCTAACATTCCAATCAGGAATCTTATAAATGATATGCTTATCTTTGCAATTCCGGATACCATTACTTGGGCTCTTTGTGCTTTTTTTTGGGTGATGTCTCATCAGCGGCAATCTTTCATTTGATCCATGTTGATCCAGTAGTGATTAATTTGTCCTCTAACAACTATTCTTTCTTCTGTTATCTCAATATAGGCTATTGCACTTCAGTCTTGGTAAAGACATCATCATTACATATGCCCCACATCATTGAACTCCAATTTGTTATGTTTTTGTTTTGAGTGTTTGAGAAATGAATTTATTAATTCTGTGTTATCAAGTGAAAATTTTGTTCGAGTCTTTAACCACACCTACATTTTTATTCTCGTACTTCAGAAAAGGATTGGAATGCAGAAAGAAAAAGGACAAGAATTAAGATATCCTCTCTCATATAAAAACATTGAAATGATAAAGGTGAGGATGTATGTAAATGTTCCAAAGGTAGTGAACTTTCGAACGTATTAGCAAAGTATTAGAATCCATTGGACTTTCAGTCCCCTTGGAGATAAGATTTGAAACACAGAACTAATGTTACTACTGGCCCATTCAACACGTTTTTTGAGCAATTAGTAATGCCAGAGCTTCCTAGATAACTTATATCTGCATTTGGGAATAGATGTTGGAGGTAGGTTAAATTCACTTCCTTTGGGCTGTCACATGGAGAACTACCCACAATAATATTTCAATTTTGGCCAGACTAAATTCAAAAATGAATATACACCTTTTTATTGCAAGATTTTTTTCTTTTTCAAGCAGTGGGAGGAACTGCTGACCATTTTATTGACCCATGAAACACATCTTTCTTCAAAGATCATGGACATTGAAAACCCAGCAGTTCTAATTATTCTCTGACTGCACCCAAACAAGACTCTCAATCCTGGCGTACTGAACTTGTAAACATAATCAGTTCATGTCGTTTTTCCTAATGGTATATCAAACGTATGATAACAAGTCCTTTACCATGTTCTTTTTCTTGGTAGCGGCTAGCATCAAAATTCCAACGATAGGCTTATTGGTTCCAAGGTGATATTTCTTCTTCTAATTAGCTTTTGAATGTATTTTATAATCTGTCAATGTTTCAAATTTTCTAGTTCTTCATTACTGGCAGAGTAGCAGTTCTTTGTCTACATACATTAACCATCTGCTTAGAAGTCACTCTGTATCAATGAGCCAAAGCTCCTTGGATGTGGTCCTTGTGGAACAGCTTCACTGTGTCTTCTTCATGGAATTGAGTTATAATAAAGGTCCCCGTTCTCCCCATTCTAATAACATCATCTGATGAGCATCTTGTGAACTGATTTGTAGTGGAAACTTTGCACATTTAGGACTGAAAATAAATATATTCACAAAACCTGCTTGTGGAATTACAATATTAAATTTGGGGATATTGAAGCTTTTGTTAACTCGTTGACATTTGCATATGCTGAAGTAACGACAACCAGTCTCCATACAAAACGTGCAGGGCCAGGATTATATATTTGTCAGGGAATTTGTCCCATTTTTAGCAAGTGTTCTGCTAAAAGCTTGGAAGGAGTCCGATGATAATGCAGATGTAGAGGTAATTTTAGGTGGAGTAGCTGCTTTGAATGATGAATTGTCATGGTTTAAAAAGGAAGCTTCCAAATGGGATGTTCATCTACATGATATCACTCCCCAAAAGGCCAATCTGGAATATTGCAGGTACCTCCTTATGCATGAGTTATATGTGATTTATCGGTAGTAGCATGGTAGTACAAATTGTTATCTTTTGTGAAAATAACTCATAAAAATGGATGCATTAATGTGATTACATCATCATATCTGTTTGGAGCACTCAGTGTCTAGTTTTCCCATAACAGATTATTGCAAAGTTTTATGCTGCCAGAGATTGACTATGCTGTGGCCATCACCGCCTTCTGGGCTATCGAAACCGTGTATCAGGAGAGCTTCTCTCTTTGCCTAGAAAGTGGTTCCAAGACCCCAGCAGAGCTTATGGAACATGCCACAGATGGGGTAACGCCCACTTCAAGGAATATTGTTGCTCACTTCAAATGATTGCAGATAGATGCCTAGAGAAGGCTCCAGATGACGTCCTCAGAAAGGCTGAAGTGGCTTTTGTATCTATCCTTGAACATGAAGTAGGCTTTTGGAACATGAGCTCTGTGAATCTTGAGTATCATATTCTACCATGCAAAGAGGTTCATGGATTTTATAAATGTGTGGGAGAGAACTTCCCTTTTATCTAATGTAAGATATGTGAAAGTTGAAATTGTAAGCATGGGAATAAAACTATGTCAGACTAGACTATGAATATGAAATATGGTTTGATAATATTATCAACTGTTTTGGCAGATTGTTTGCTATATAACCTAAATCATACAGAAATTAAATATTGGATGGCTCTTTTCCTTCTGAGCTTTAATCTTCTTGATCATGCCCTTACCATTGTATTAGTTTGGGACAGAGCTCCATTTTCTAATATTGTCCTTTCTGAGAAAATACACCGCAAACCAAAGGGCTTTCATAATATCGCTTAATGACAGAAATCAGTCAAATTTCAAAATTTGGCAAAGGATTCCCAGTATTGTGAAGGTATGCAGTACCTGATTGGATTCTGAATTCTGAAGCAAAAAAGTTTGTGGTCATTTTAACAGCTTAAAGCTAGTAATTAGCAACTTCAGCTATGTCTCCATTCGGTTAATTACCTTACCTTATGAAGATAATGATATTTGGATTATGAAGAGGCTGTCAGAGCATTAACTACAATAATCTTTCTTGAATTGTGGGATAATAATTAGTCTATGAATATTAATTTCAAATGATTCGACAAATTATCAAGTACAAAGGCTTTTGGGCCATCAAAATCAAGTACCTGGTGTGCTTCTCTTTTGCCTTAATGTCAATTATCTAATCCTACCTTACAACATTAATCTTATGCCTTTATGACCTTGCACAGTTCTCTTGCATCATAGAATTTGCCTTCTAAGTAACTCCAAGCCCAACTTTGTCCCATACTTGGATTCCGCATCAGACCATTATCTCCAGATCTTTTCCCTCTTCCTCAGGAGATTTCTCCATATCTCGGGGCCGCAAACGAACCAGACAAACTTTCCATCCTGTGGATGCGATCTTTTTACCTCGAATAGATCTCCCCGGTGGAAAATATCTACACTTGACACGACGTGGAACCCTCCCATTGGTTAGCAAAACGATAAGAAGCGCGCGTCCCCAGCGTCACCGCCGCGCCTCCCATTGTATCCAACCCCCACTCTCCCCGCACTGCACCATCCCAAGAGCTCATCCAGCTATGGCTACCACTCTGGCCGGCGTGAGCCTCTCCACTACAAAGGTAGCCTCCACCAAGAAGGCAGAGCTCCCCAAGCTGCAACCGCTCCACGGGAGGCTCCTCCCTGCACGGGCCGGCGGCCAGCGGCCTTTCATGCGCCGCCGCATGGTGGTCGTGGCGAACGCGTCATCGACGCCACCGGGCATATCGGAAAAGGTATCGGAGAGCATAAAGAAGGCCGAGGAGGCATGTGAAGGCAGCACACCGAGTGGGGACTGCGCAGCGGCATGGGACGAGGTGGAGGAGCTCAGCGCGGCCGCGAGCCACGCGCGCGACAAGCTCAAGGGCTCCGACCCCCTCGAGAATTACTGCAAGGAGAACCCCGAGGCCGACGAGTGCCGCACCTATGAGGACTGAAGGACACGCAAGGAAGAGGAAATAATAATCATCCATTAGTATATATAGTAGTAGTCATACCCTCAAGAAGAAGAAAGTGTAATCTTTAATTGATGGCAAGTGAAATTTTTACGTTTTACGTGCTTTAGTTATGATGGTACACATAGCATGATCATGATATGGCCATGGATGATGGTGGTGGTCATGCTAGCTAGCTATCTTCTTGGTGAATCATGTATTTAATTTAAGTTATAATATATGACACACTGTTGACTGGTATTTTTCTATCTCATGTTCCAGTTGTTTGGTTTGACGAGTTTGGATGAGTCATTGCGTTATAACATTCAAGGTAGGGAATATGTGATTTACTGTGCAGTTTTTCTCCTGTCCAGCCCACTCAAGAAGAAGAGTGTTCTGGGGAAGTCTGAGCTAAAAGGAAAGAATTGTGAGACATCTTGAAGATATAATATAGATATAGAGCCTTCTCTTATTAGTTTGAAGCTTTTGCAAGGATCCAACGATCATGTGGCTTTTTATAAGCCTTGAAGGTCACTTGTTCTTGAATCAAAATACTAGCTAACGTGATGGCAGCATGCTCTGAATTAACTATATATCAACATTGACTTGTTACCTTTTTTTTTAACTTGATAAAATAGATTCATTTTTATTTTAGTTTGCCGATGATTAAACGCTTTTGAACCAAAATTAAAATCCATGCACATATCCGCGTGAAAAGGGGATTGGAGATAAAAAATTTCAGTCTAAAGGAGCTGACAGGTACATCTTGCTTACCCTAAGGGGGGGGCTCACAGGTACTTTATTTACATGAACGGAGATTTTTCAGGTACTAATTAATTATTTTTTGATTATTCTATTTTCTGACTTTAATTATTTTGATTCTTTCTGAATTTTTAACATTTTTTATCTTTTTTTTCTTCAGAGTCCAAAGCATTTACCTTTAATTAAATTGTTTCCCTGAGATCAAAATTGTAGCTTTAATTTGCTGGCTAATGTTATGCAGCAACCATCCCGACTAAATATATATAAATTATATATGTTTAGACTGTTAACGAAGATTGCGTCCAGGAGAAAATGACAAAAAGAAATATCATGGTTTTATTATTAGAGTCATTTTTTCAGATAATCTCTATAATATTATTCATATCGATAAATTTAATAATCTCTCTATAACAATATTATTGCATACATGCATTTTTTTATTATCCGAAGATTCAGTAATCTTCTTATGATATTGCTATATATATCTTTTTTTTATCAAAGAGGTTGAGCAATCTGTATATGTTCTTGTTTTACTTTTTTTTTTTCCTAGTAGGTTATGTAATTCCTATAATATTGTGTCAAGAGTTGATCACTTCTCTTAAACTTGACATAAAGGAGTTAAGCGTGCAGACGTAGGTAACATGGCCTTTAGATGTCCAATGGGTTGTTCCTCTAAACAATTAATTTTTAAAAAAGGTACGGTCAATGGCTTGTGCCTGTGGCGATGATGGTTGAACAGCTTTCGAGCTCCATCTGTGCGTGCTTTGATCTCTTCAAGAGTGAGATGTCATGAGAAATTTCTGCAATATTTGAGTGAAAGGAGAAGGTGCCCCTAGGGGGATTGGGTTTAAGTCTTAATATTAAGCACATATTTTATTGGCAAGTCTTGTGTTCGCTGATTGGTTGCACTTCTAATAGATACGTAGCAAAAATAGGAAGTGTTCAACAAGCTTTAAGGTTCGTGCCCGAAGGTGCTCTGGTTGCTGTTTCTCTATCTGCTTTAAGATTCAAGCATGCGGCTGGACGGAGCTCGTTTCTTCGGCGATCATCACCGGTTCTCTGATCCCTCTCGATGACGATGGGTTTGGCGGCGAATACCACTCATGTGGCCTTGGATGCGGGCAAGGCGGAGGGAACGCCAAAGAATCAGCCTCTTAGTAGCCGATTTGAATGGGTGTCATCTTCTCCACTTCCGGCGATTGTTTCTGCTCTCGAACGACAATTTCCTGACGTGGTCCAGGTCCCTCTTCAAGCTCTAGAGGAGGAAACAACTGAATGGGGGATTAAGGCTGTTATAGCGAGAAGTCTCTCGCGTTGGGTCCCGCCGTAGGCCATAGTTCGGGAACTCGACATGCGGGAGCTACTGGGTTGATAGAATCAATCTGCCTTGCTCATCGCCATTATTTACTTCGGTTCTCTGACCCCTCTGCGAAGCTGATGGTGTTGGGGAATCCGTGGATTGCAAATGGCAGGTGATAGCCATGGAGGACTGGCGCCCTCAGTTTGTTCCTACTGAAGATTCTCTTTCATCTGCTCTCTATCACCTCCAGTCCCAAAATTTGAGCTAGGGTGACAACCCGCGTCTCAACTTCATCACATAAATCAATATAAAGCAAAAATTCAATTCTATGATTTATTACAAACCATAATTATCAGTCTTGGGCTACCTGCCCTACACACAAGCAAATCTTAACTAAATCAATATAATGGAACTAAGTTTGTTTAATAGAAGCTCAGTCTATCCCAATTATCCTTCTTTATTCCTGAGGCTCTAAAAACATTGCGAGAATTCTATGAGCTCACACTCAATAAGTAAGCCTAATACAATTTCAAAATTTTATTTATCATGTTATCAGTATATTCATGTCATCAGATCAAAATAATTTGAAAAACTTACTTCAATAATAATTACTAGAATATGCGATGTAAACAAAACATTATTTATACTGTCATTATTTTTCTTTATGTCCCACGGCCCTAAAACACTCATCTTGTGTATCACTCTTAAATATCCCCTAAGAGGAAGGGTCCTGGTACCAGTATTCTGTCATCTATCATGTGATAATCTGTCATGTGATAATCTATCATGTGATAATCTGTCATGTGAGAACCGCGGCGACACATAAAGTTTTACTGTCATTATCATAATTACATATTATCATAGTAACAACATAATTTTGCAAGATTAACATAATTATATTTAACTGTAAATTCACAGTTTACAAATTAAATAATTTATAAAATTATAATACTTGACTTACTTACCTCAGTACGTAAATTAATTGATAACTCAGCTAATTGGACACCTAGGAACCTACAGCATCATTTTTCATTATTCAATTTCTAAAATCTGAATTATAAAATAATTCTTAAACTCTACCCAAACCACTTCACGGGCCCAACTTTGGGCTCGAATATCTCTCAATGTATACACCCAAATAGGGAAATAAAATTATCTTCAGAAACTAGAATCAATCCTGATTCGGGCCATATATTTACTTTGCCATTCTCGGCCCGATACAGGGTCCAAAATACCGCTCAAATAGTGCTCCAGAAACGGTCCAACAGGGCCCAATTTACTGCAGCCCAGCCGGCCCAAGCATTTTCCCCCCTTCTTTTTTTTTTATATGTTACTCCCCTGTTTCAAACGAAACAGGGAGCAGTTCACGCTGGTGGCCAGGGCCGCCGGCGGCCGAGCCACAGCCGGCCGCCGCGGCCGGCCCCCCTTTCCTCTTTCTCTCTCTCTAATTTTATTCCAAATCCCAGTTCTTTCTCTATCTATTGCGGCGGCTCGTAATCACGCCGGCGACATTGCCGGCCCAATCCGGGGCGGTCCGGCCACCGCAGTGGCCGGCCTCCCCTCTCTCTCTCTCTCCCTAATTTCTCTCCTTCTCCCCCTTTTCTCCCTCACGACGTGCCGCGGCCAAGAGGCGTGCCGGCGGCACGGCCGGCCACGTGGCAGGCTGGACCTCCACCGGACGCCTGCCTGGCGCCGATGGGGGTCTCCGACCGAAGCTCAGGTCCGGCGAGGCGACGAGCACGCCGCCGGCCCGAACCAAGGATCGGACTGCCGGTAGCCATGGCCTCTCTCTCCCATCTTAGCTCTTTCTCTCTCTCTCTCTCCTCCGGCATCCCACCGGACGCCGCCCCCGGTGCGGTGGGGTTGTCGGCCGGGGCTCAGGCCCGGCGAGGCGGTGGGCAAGCCGCCGGGCCTGAACCTGTGTCGACACAGGGAAGGGACTGGGTTTCTTCAATCCGGTTCTCCCTGTCTCTCCTTAAATTTTTTTTTCTAACTTTCTCTCTCCTAGGCATGGACAGGGGACTTACCAGGAGCAGATGCGTGCACGATGACGATGGAAAGTGGCGTTCACGGATGATGGGAAGGAGGTTTCGGTGATCTTTTAAAGGCGATGCAGAGTCCTCAAATCAAGGACTCTGTTAGTTAGATATATTTGGAATTCAAATATCTAGAGTCTATCTTCCTGATCTCGTGATAACTCTCACGAGCAGTTGAGAAATCCAGGGGATTACATCTCCTCTGGATCCGGCTTCCATCCCTTCCTTTGGAGTTTTGGTCGGAGGCTATTTTGAGCTCTATCCTTGCTGTCGCTGGGAGCTTCATGTTCCTTGACTCTGCAACCAGGGAGAGGAAGAGAGGAGGCTACCCCGTGCTTGTGTTAAGGTCGATCTGGGGAAGCCTCTATGTCCGGGTGTGAGGGTCAGAGGCACTGGATCCCCGTTCTGGCAGGCGTTTGTCTATGAGTATATTGAGGGTGTCTGCTACTCTTGTGGTTCTCTGCATCAAGCGGAGGGAGGATGCTCTGCTCCAGAGGGAGGATGCTCTGCTCCGGAGAAGACCTCTGATGCAGCGACTCCTCTGTTCGGGCCTTGGATGACCGCTGTCCGGCGTCGGAGACTCCCCCAAGTGCAGAGTTTGGATCATTCTGTCAAGCCTCATCAGCCTGCACAGAAGGTCCAGGGGGCTGCCTCGTCTCCATCTAGCGCGTCTGAAGGATGGCAATCTCCGAAGAAATCCTCTCGGAGGAAGTCGGGGGCCTCTGTTGTTGTGAATATGGAAGCCAAGGGGAGCTGCTCCGATGGTTTCTCTGTGGGAGGCACTGGGAATCCTGGGATGCTTGATGGCACGGCAGTGAAGCCTGCGTGCCGGTTACTGTTCACCGTGCCGATTCAGAATGAAGGCTCTGGGCTGCCTGATTCCACTTTAAACTCAAAGGCTATTAACACTTCTGATAATCCCTTTGCCCTCTTGGGCTCTGACAAGTGGGTGGGGCGGCCGAAATCCCAGAAGGAAGCTAATCCGGCGCCTTTGAAGCGGGCCCGCCCGGTGATTATAGCGCCCCTAGAGTTGGACCCAAAGCAACAAAAGGAAAAGGGAAACTCTTTGAGGGTGGCAATCATGATTTGCAATCCACCTTCACCTTTTCAGCATCGCTGGAGGTGCCGAAGGAAAAGGGGACTCGGGATGGTCAGGGGTCTATGCCGATCAATACTCCGCAAGTTCAGTCCCTAGGTGTTTGCTCTGAGCTTCTCAGCTGACATCCCCGGAGTTATGCTCCCACGATTCTGTGGTCGGATTGCTTAAGAAGGCTATTCAAATTGAGGTGGCCGGTGTAGCTATGGACAGTCAGGATCAGGGGACTCCGGCTGGTGGCCCTCTTGCTAGTGGTCCTACTGATACTGAGATGATAGGGGATCAGGTGGGCCCCCCCTTCTAAATGAAGATTATTATATGGAATGTGAGAGGAGCTTTGAAACCTTCATTTCGCTCCTCGTTTGGGAGGCTTATGCAGCTGCACAAATGTGATATATGTGGTTTGTTGGAGACTCGTCTGTATGGTCAGAGTTTGGCTTCTGTTAGGCGCTAGATATCCAGATCGTGGTCTTCTTATGCTATTGAGTCTGATGGACTTTCTGGAGGAATCCTGGCCTTATGGCGTGCTGCTGATATTAGAGTGGAGGGCTTTCACCACTGTGGGCAGCAGGTTGCTCTGGTCATTACTGAAGGAATGTCGCCCCCTGGCTTCTGTCTGGTATTTATGCTAGTACAGATTTCCGGGTTCGCCGTGTCCTATGGAATGAGGTTTTATCCCTACTATCCCAAGGTATCCCTTCCTTGGTTGCTGGGGATTTTAATTGTATTATGGGCGCCAATGAAAAGAGAGGTGGTAGGCGGGTTGCCGAAACTCCGGCCATATCCGAGTTCCGCTCCTTCATTGCCTCCGCTAATCTTTTGGACTTGGGCTTCCAGGGAGCGCAGTTCACTTGGTGTAATAACCGTCAGGGTTCTACTAGAGTTTGGGAAAGATTGGATAGGGCCCTGGCTACTGCTAAATGGCTTCAGCTATTCCCCTCTACCACCGTTTCTCATTTGTCTAGGATTGCCTCTGATCACTACCCTATTCTTATCACTACTGAGGTGGAGGTTCAGAATAGGGGTCAATTTAAATTTGAGAAATTTTGGACTTCTTACTCTGCTGCCAGATCCCTAATTGCTCAGGTGTGGCGGCTTCCTGTCAGAGGTAATGCCACTTATCATCTGTCTCGACGTTTGGAGCTTGTTAGACGTAGACTTACCAGATGGAATAGGGAGGAGGTTGGTGACATCTTTAGGCAAATTGAGGAGGAGGAGTTTGTTATTGACTCTCTTAGGCCAAGGAAGACCGGCTTGGCTATCTTCCTGATTCTGACTTATCCTCCCTTCGATCCAGTCTTGCCGCCACCACTCCCTTCTTCATCAGCAGGAGACCTTCTGGAGGCAAAGATCCCGGATTCAGTGGATCAAGGAAGGTGATCAGAATACTAGATTTTTTTCATCAGATCACCTTAAAGCGCCGTGCAGCGAATCGGATCCGTCGGCTCATTGATGATGGGGGGAATGTCCAGGAGTCTACTCAGGGTATCAGGGTATCCGTCGGCTCATTTTTTCATTTCTTCCACTCAAGGTGGACTGAGGTTTCTGGGGATGGATCTTCTGTGTTTCCTGTGCCATCTTCCCTTAAGGTTACTGATGCGGAGAATGATGGTCTTACTAGACCGATTACTTCTGAGGAGATCCGGATGGCCCTCTGGAACCTCAACCCGGATAAGGCCCCAGGGCCGGATGGTTTCCCTCCCTTCTTCTTTCGGCATTACTGGACTATTGTGCGTCAGGATGTTGAGCAGGCCATCCAGCTTGTGTTTAGGACCAGAGCTATCCCTACTGATTGGAATAGGACTCTTCTTACTCTGGTGCCGAAACGCATTGATGCTTCTTTGCCGCACCATTTTAGGCCTATTAGCCTCTGTACGACCCTGTATAAGATCTGCGCTCGTCTTTTGGTTTCTCGTATGAGATTGGTGGTTCCTCGCCTTATCTCTCTTGAGCAGGGTGCTTTCCTGGCTGGTCGATGTATATCCGATAATGTTCTTCTAGCTCAGGAGGTTATGCATGATCTTCATAGAGCCCCTATTCGCCAATGTCTGATGGCTGTCAAGCTGGATATGGAGAGAGCTTACGATAGGGTGTGCTGGGATTTTCTTACCCGCTCTCTTCAGGAGTTTGGATTTGATGAGGGTTTTATTGCGTGGATTAAGGCTTGTGTCTATCGGCCGTCTTTCTCTATTATTATTAATGGTGGGCAACGAACTATTTCATTCTGCGGTGGGGCTTCGGCAGGGATGTCCTCTCTCACCTTTCTTATTCATTCTCACTGCTGATGCTTTGTCCAGAGCTCTTCATTATGCCCAGCAAGATTCTTGTATTATTCCTTATAGTGCTGGATCTCTTGGGCCATTGTTATCTCATTTACTGTTTGCTGATGATTGTATCCTGCTGGGGAGGGCTACCATCAGCAATGCTTCTGCTTTTGCTTTAGTGCTCCAGTCTTACTGCAGGGCTTCGGGTCAGAAGGTTAATGCTGCTAAGTCCATGATCACTTTCAGTCCGAAGACTAAAAGCTCTATTCGGGAATCCATTATGCATACTTTAGGTATCTTTGCTCAGGCTGACCGCCTCTCTTATCTGGGTGTCCCGCTTACGGGAAGAAGGCAACGCTGCTCTGACTTTAGTGATCTGGAATGCCGTGTTCGTGATCGTTTAGATGGCTGGTAAGTCTCTGGATTATCCATGATGGCCAGGCTTACCCTCATCAGATCTGTGCTTACTGCTCTTCCTCTCTATATCCTTTCTAATGCTACCATTCTGGTGACTTGCTTGAGAAGGATGGAGAGATGGTTCAGAGACTTTCTTTGGGGCTCTATGCAAGATGGGTATGGGATTCATCTCCTGGATTGGGACTCTGTGTGTATGCTTATCTCGGAGGGGGGGCTTGGGATTCAATCCCTCATTGCGAGAAGACAAGCGCTGATTGCTCGGCATGCTACGAGATTTCTGCTGGATCCTGATTGTCTGTGGAGTTTATTCATGAGAGCCAAGTATGGTGATTGGTCCTCCCATAGACATCCCCAGCATGTCCGTAGCTACTCTTTCTTTTGGAAAAGGTTTGCCGTCACGCTCCGGATGTTCTCTCTTGTACTTCATGGATGATTGGTGATGGTGCTTCTGTTAATGCCCTTAGGGACGTATGGCTGGCTGATATCCCCTTGATTCGATGGCCTACATTTATTAGCTCTGACATCCCTTCGGATATGAGCGTCTCTGACCTTATTGCTCAGGATCACAATGCCTGGAACACTTCCCTTATTGCTTCTTTGTTTGGTGTTGAGCTCTACCACCGCATTCTATCCATCCCTCGTCTCCCGGATCACACTTCGGACATTAGATTGTGGAGGGGTCCTGTTTGACTCGTGCGCCGATTAGGGATCTTATGCCGGACTACAGATCCCAGACGGGGCATTCGGTGGATGGTGCTTGGATCTGGAGGCTTCCTATTCACCCCAGAGTTCGCATTTTCATCTGAAGATGGCTTGGGACTGTCTTCCTACGTGCTCCTTGCTCTCTGGGAGAGGCATGGCGATCCTTCCTACGTGCCCGTTATGTGGTACTGTGGAGGAGACTTCTGACCATGCTATCTTTACCTGTGGCAGAGCAAGAATGGTTTGGCAGCTTGCAGGCTATTTTCTATGGGATGAGAGTAGTATACAGTGTTCCACATCCTTTCTGACGATGATTCGACGGGATAGGGCAAGGAACTTCGGTCGATCCAGTTCTTTAGCTGCTTATATAGCTTATCAGCTTTGGTTGTCCCGGAATCATCATATATTTTCTGATGCTATTTATTCTCCTCAAAGGATTATCAGGACAGCTATGTCCCTCTCTACTGAGTATACTCGCCATCAGTCTACCCTTGACTCTGATAGCCCTAGCTTCTGGGATTCCCCTGCTGCCTCTGCAGTGCACCGGTGTACGATTTTCATTTCTTGGGAACCCCCTCACTTGGGCTTGTCAAAGTCAATTTTGATGGCAGTGTTCGAGGTCATCTGGCGGGTTCGACTTTTGTAATCCATGGTTCTGATGGATCTTTGATGGCGGCTGGCGGGTTTGGACTTCTTGACATCTCTGTTCCGGCTGCTGAGTTGTGTGCTGCGTGGGCTGGCATTTCCTACGCCATACGCGGCTTAGGTGCTCGTCGGCTTATCATTGAGGGTGACTCTATCACTGTGGTTCGCTGGCTCCGACAGGAAGTGGGCGACTCTTATCTAATCAATCCTATGATGTCTGACATATGGTCGATGATTCCTCAGGCTGATTTTCTTCAGATTTGGCACATTTATCGGGAAGCTAATTCTGCGGCTGACTGGGTTGCTTTCCGGGTTGCCCATCATTCGGGACCATGGTATTGGGTGCCGAGGGATCCTTGCCCACCTATGTTTCTCTTATTTTATCTTCTAATATATCGGGCTTTGATGTGGCTGATCCAACGTCGTTAGAGAACCGTGAAGGAAGCTGATAGAGCCCCGCTTCGACCTACAAGGCCCATCTCGACCTCCGTGTCGGCTCCGGCCCACCTTGACCTCCTGGTCTATCAATATCCTACCCCGAGACCCCTTTCAGGCTCGGGCATATGAACAGTGCCAGGGGTCGGCCATGTATGAACATTGCCTGGGGTCGGCCATATATGAACATTGCCGGGGGTCGGCCATGTATGAACAGTGCCTGGGGTCGGCCATGTATGAACAGTGCCGGGGGTCGGCCATGTATGAACAGTGCCTGGGGTCGGCCATATATGAACAGTGCCGGGGGTCGGCCATGTATGAACAGTGCCTGGGGTCGGCCATGTATGAACAGTGCCGGGGTCGGCCATGTATGAACAGTGCCTGGGGTCGGCCATGTATGAACAGTGCCGGGGGTCGGCCATGTATGAACAGTGCCTGGGGTCGGCCATGTATGAACAGTGCATGGGTTCGGCCATGTATGAACAGTGCCTGGGGTCGGCCATGTATGAACAGTGCCAGGGGTCGGCCATGTATGAACAGTGCCTGGGGTCGGCCATGTATGAACAGTGCCTGGGGTCGGCCATGTATGAACAGTGCCGGGGTCGGCCATGTGTGAACAGTGCCGGGGGTCGGCCATGTATGAACAGTGCCGGGGTCGGCCATGTATGAACAGTGCCGGGGGTCGGCCATGTATGAACAGTGCCTGGGGTCGGCCATGTATGAACAGTGCCGGGGTCGGCCATGTATGAACAGTGCCGGGGGTCGGCCATATTTGAACAGTGCCATATGAATAGTGCCATGTGAACAGTGCCATGCAAGTGAACAGTGCCATGCAAGTGAATGGGCTTCAACTCCAAACTGCATCTTCTGTCCCAATGGCTGCACTTTGGGGCCCATACGCCTAATCACTCATCGTTGTCCGCGCAGGAATGCAAATGACGTAGGGGACACGTCTGGCAAGCGCCGTAGCGGTTAGCCATGCCCTGCAGCACCCCATGCTTCACGAACATCAATTAATGCTCTGACTAGTGACAGCACCCCATGCTTCACGGACATCAGTTCCGACACTTCACCCATCAAAGTCATCATTATGGAGCCTCAACCACTCAAGCCAGACAAACTCTTAAGCGTCTATAAAATGGGTAAGAGGGACCCCTGACCAGGTAACACACTCATAACACTCCTAAACGCCCACACAGAGGACCTCTCTCCTCTCTGGGCCTCTCTCTCTCTTTTTCTCTTTCGAGCTTCCTCAAGCTCACGGCTGATGCCCAGACCACTGACTTGAGCGTCGGAGGGTCCCGCTGGGGCCCCCTCCGGCCCCCGGGACTTGCTTGCAGGCGCGAGGAGCTCACTGGAGGAGACGACCGCACGCTCGAGGCCGGTGATTTGGCGTCATCAGATTGGCGCGCCAGGAAGGGGGGGATCAACGATGCTAGTTTGCAGATCCTCATCCCTTTTTATCAAAACGGTGGATCCTGAAGATGGTGGATTGTGAAGATTTCACCAGTTAAGCTGGGGGGCACCTTCAACGAGCTGAGCAGCAGGAGGCCAGCCTTTCGTTCCATCATCACTATCTCAGACCATTCAAACAGAACATGTTGCCACTCATTCTACAAATCCAAATATTGACGGTGGCTGTCCAAAAGCTCTAGAAGCAACGTCTTATGACCACGCAACAGTGAGCAAAAGCTTCTACTCGCCCTTTGGTCACTGCCCAGGCCAGCCATCCTTTATCCTGCTGGGAATCTCCCCAGCAAGAGGTCCAACATCATCAAGCCCATCAGCGACTTAAAGCTCAGAGAGTCACCACTCGCCGCACAAGCAGCCCTCTCTCCTATGGACAGCGATGCAGAGGAAGGTCCGGCCATGGCTCTAGTTCCCAACTCTGCCCCGAGGCATCGGCTCTTCTCCAGACCCGGCGCTAGCGCCTCGGCTTCAGATCCAGCCCCGGAGGCCCCCATTTTCATGCTCCTGGCACCACATCCCCGAGCGCCAGGCAAGCTTCTCTTCCTCTCTGCCGCATCCCAGGCCCGAGTGAAAGCTCCCAAAGCAGCCACGTCCAGATGCATTACATGCACCCATGCACGTAATAAGACTTCATAGAGAGAGAAGGACCATGGAAGCTGGAGGGCTCCTTACCTTGATCAATGTCGAGGCTGCCCGAATCCTATAACTCCCAGCAACATCCTCTCCTAACCGTCCGACTTCAGTGGACTCTCCCGGCCACTCATCTTCAACGGCCGTTGGCTGCTCGAGCTTCCCTCGGCGACCTCTAGCTCCCGAGTTCGACTCCGACTCTTGTCCGTGGCTCTGCTCCAGCGTCCCCGGCTCTGGATCCCATCTCTCTCTTCATTGCACTCCAAAGGTGGGTCCCCAGCTTCATTTCGGAAAGGAGCTGGTCATCAACCGACTCCAGGCTCCGTCCCAACTTGATTCCCTGGGGGGCAGACCACCAGCGGGCGGAAATGCTCAAATCCGCATAGGGAAAACAGGGGTTCTACAAGAGCTAAGTACGATGCACCTAAGACAATTTTCTTTCATTGACACTTAAAAATGTCATGCAGGGAAGACCAACCTTGTATCAGCCTTCAGACCAACATCGTGTTGGCAAAGCCCTGCACTAGCTAGGCACAAAGCCCAGTGTACCACTGGCAGAGCGGTGTACCACCGGCTCTCAGCAACAAAAGCCCGACCCCGGTCGGCACCAAAGCCCTGCACTAGCCAGGCACAAAGCCCAGTGTACCACTGGCAGAGCGGTGTACCACCGGCTCTCAGCACAAAAGCCCAAACCAAAGCCCTGCACTAGCCAGGCACAAAGCCCAGTGTACCACTGGCAGAGCGGTGTACCACCGGCTCTCAGCAACAAAAGCCCTCGGCACCAAAGCCCTGCACTAGCCAGGCACAAAGCCCAGTGTACCACTGGCAGAGCGGTGTACCACCGGCTCTCAAACAAAAGCCCGACCCCGGTCGGCACCAAAGCCCTGCACTAGCCAGGCACAAAGCCCAGTGTACCACTGGCAGAGCGGTGTACCACCGGCTCTCAGCAAAAAAGCCCGAACCAAAGCCCTGCACTAGCCAGGCACAAAGCCCAGTGTACCACTGGCAGAGCAGTGTGCCACTGGCTCTCAACAACAAAAGCCCGTGCACTCAAAGCCCTGTGAGCGTGTACCACTGGCAGAGCCCACCGGCTCTCAGCAACAAAAGCCCGAAGCCCTGCACTAGCCAGGCACAAAGCCCAGTGTACCACTGGCAGAGCGATGTACCACCGGCTCTCAGCAACAAAAGCTCGACCCCGGTCGGCACCAAAGCCCTGCACTAGCCAGGCACAAAGCCCAGTGTACCACTGGCAGAGCAGTGTGCACTGGCTCTCAACAACAAAAGCCCGGCGCCCCGCCTGCACTCAAAGCCCACCAGCCAGGCATGAAGCCCTGCACCCAGGCATTCGGTGCATGAAGCCCTGCACCAGCCAGGCGTGAAGCCCGACACCGTCGGCACATGAAGCCCTGCACCAGCCAGGCGTGAAGCCCGACACCCGTCGGCACATGAAGCCCTGCACCAGCCAGGCATGAAGCCCGACGCCCGTCGGTGCATGAAGCCCTGCATCAGGCGAGGATCAGCCACTTGGGAGGTAACGCCCCTTTCGCCTTGCTGGGGTAGGCCCGCTTCGTCTCAGGGGCGAGGGGGCATCTGATATGGCTGATCCAACGCCGTTAGAGAACCGTGAAGGAAGCTGATAGAGCCCCGCTTTGACCTCCAAGTGCCCACCTTGACCTCCTGGTCCATCAACATCCTACCCCGAGACCCCTTTCAGGCTCGGGCATATGAACAGTGCCAGGGGTCGGCCATGTATGAACATTGCCTGGGTCGGCCATGTATGAACAGTGCCGGGGTCGGCCATATATGAACAGTGCCGGGGGTCGGCCATGTATGAACAGTGCCTGGGTCGGCCATGTATGAACAGTGCCGGGGTCGGCCATGTATGAACAGTGCCTGGGGTCGGCCATATATGAACAGTGCCGGGGGTCGGCCATGTATGAACAGTGCCGGGGGTCAGCCATGTATGAACAGTGCCTGGGGTCGGCCATGTATGAACAGTGCCGGGGGTCGGCCATGTATGAACAGTGTCGGGGGTCGGCCATGTATGAACAGTGCCTGGGGTCGGCCATGTATGAACAGTGCCGGGGGTCGGCCATGTATGAACAGTGCCGGGGGTCGGTCATAACAGTGCCTGGGGTCGGCCATGTATGAACAGTGCCGGGGGTCGGCCATGTGTGAACAGTGCCAGGGGTCGGCCATGTATGAACAGTGCCGGGGGTCGGCCATGTATGAACAGTGCCGGGGTCGGCCATGTATGAACAGTGCCGGGGGTCGGCCATGTATGAACAGTGCCGGGGGTCGGCCATATTTGAACAGTGCCATATGAACAGTGCCATGTGAACAGTGTCATGCAAGTGAACAGTGCCATGCAAGTGAATGGGCTTCAACTCCAAACTGCATCTTCTGTCCCAATGGCTGCACTTTGGAGCCCATACGCCTAGTTGTCCGCGCAGGAATGCAAAAAATGACGTAGGGGACACGTCTGGCAAGCGCCGTAGCGGTTAGCCATGCCCTACAGCACCCCATGCTTCACGAACATCAATTAATGCTCTGACTAGTGACAACACCCCATGCTTCACGGACATCAGTTCCGACACTTCACCCATCAAAGTCATCATTATGGAGCTCAACCACTCAAGCCAGACAAACTCTTAAGCGTCTATAAAATGGGTAAGAGGGACCCCTGACCAGGTAACACACTCATAACACTCCTAAACGCCCACACAGAGAGACCTCTCTCCTCTCTGGGCCTCTCTTCTCTTTTTCTCTTTCGAGCTTCCTCAAGCTCACGGCTGATGCCCAGACCACTGACTTGAGCGTCGAAGGGTCCCGCTGGGGCCCCTCCGGCCCCCGGGACTTGCTTGCAGGCGCGAGGAGCTCACTGGAGGAGACGACCGCACGCTTGAGGCCGGTGATTTAGCGTCATCAGGCTTGACATAACTTAGACGGGTTTGATCGCCCGTTTGTACCAAAAAAAATATAAAGATACGTACTGACCTCGCACTTTCATGATGTGATGAGTTTCTGCAAACTTTTGGTGGACCAAACTGGCGGAAGCCGACATGAAGGCACGAGTTCAACTTGGATGTTGCTGCTTACATCGATGCAATGGCTCAAGTTGATGCAAGTGTTTTAAGTGACATTCAACCCACTTACTTATATTGCACTTCAAATTAATCCCTAAAAGCCCAAGTAACCAGCGATCTCATGGGATTAAATATTTAAATGAGATTCATAGATTTTCGTTAGATTTTTATTTAAATTTTCTATTAGAGACGTGATCTAATTTTAGCCAAATTTTTATACTTGCAGCTGAATAACCTAACATATTCTCCTACAATCTGTTCTCTTGCTAGTTGATTTTTTTATATGTTCTTATCATCAAGCCTTATTTCTAATATAATGTTATATTAGGCTTAATATCTAATTTATATATTCTTCTAATTCTGTATATAAATCAGCTATTGAGATGTCAGTAAAAAAAATATTTTTTGAGAACTGTTGATGCCAGATCACCGTCTTTGAGCATCCACGAGCGTCCGATCGCCTCCTCCAGCGAGCTCCTCGCGCATGCGGGCCTGCAAACAAGTCATGGGGGCCGGAATTCTGGCGGGGACCCCGACGCTCAAGTCAGTGCTCTGGGCAACGACCGTGAGCTTGAGGAAGCTCGAAAGAGAAAGAGAGAGAGGCTCAGAGAGGAGATCTCTCTGTGAGCGTTTAGGAGCGTTATGAGTGTGTTACCTAGTCGGGGTCCCTCTTACCCTTTTTATAGATGCCTGGAGTCCGTGGGCTTGGGGCGTGATCACTTGTCAGAACATTAATTGATGGCAGCACAGTGGAGCTTACCTCCATATGACGTGTCAAGCTGCAGGCCGTGTCCTGTCAGAGTAGGTGGTCGCAGGGCATGGCCGATCGTTACGGCGCTTGCCAAACATGTCCCCTACGTCACCTTTTTGGTTGTCCTATGCGGACAGTGATGAGTGATAAAGTTAGTCGTGTGGGTCCCAAGTACAGCCGTTGGGGAGAAGGATGATGTTGAGTTGAAGCCAACTATCCCTCGTAGAACATTGATTATAGAATGCTTGTGTGGCACCATTCATGCTTTCTGATGAGTTTCAGAAAAGATCGATGGTGAACACTTGCATGGCACTGTTCACGTACGAGGCTCTGTTCACTTGCATGGCACTGTTCACGGCCAGAGGGAGCTTGGCAGCTACAGGTCCGAGGCCAAGTGAGAGTTGAGACTGAGAGGAGCAACGTGGCAGCTATAAATGCCTTTATATAGGGAAAGAATAAGGCAATAAATGCCTTTGAGCAATTGTATGCATGTTGGCCTTGGAGGTATCGGCCTTGGAGGTGTCGACCTTGGAGGTCTCGGCCTTGAGGTGTCGGCCTTTGAGGTCTCGGCCTTGGAGGTCTCGGCCTTTGAGGTGTCGCCTTGGAGGTCTCGGCCTTGGAGGTGTCGGCCTTGGAGGTTGGGTTCGGTGGTTTGAAGAGAGCCATGTGGCAGCCATAAATGCCTTTAATAAGGCAATAAATGCCTTAGAGTAATTGAGTGTATGTGGCTTTATGAGGCCATAAATGCCATGGTATGAGAGATATACCGTGGCCAAAGGGCCCCTTGGAGGCTAAAGCTGGCTCTGGAGGTTGGCCATCGGGGGTCGAGAATAAATGCTCTTCAAGCCATTATGACCATTTCTGCACATTAAAGGCTCCAGCCCATTGACCCGACCGACATTAATGAGACGCCTTTGGGGAACCCATGCACATAACGTGACCATTTCTCCCTCTTATTCTCTTTCTTCGGTACGACGAGAACAATGCCGTGGATGGATGTTGGGAGCTGAGGCCGAAGGGGGGCTCCGTCAGTTTCCTTCCTTCACGATTCTCTAATAGCGTTGGATCAGCCACATCAGATGCCTCCTCGCCCCTGAGACGAAGCGGGCCCACCCCAGCAAGGCGAAAGGGGCGTCACCTCAAGTGGCTGATCCTCACCTGACTTTGGGTCTTTAACCTTTGATATAAAGTTTGGATGTGGGTCCCCGTCCACATGCCATTGAGGCAAAGAGCCAATGATGCCGCAATGATGCTCCTAAGACAGAGGAAGCCATTGCCGCGGAGGCAGAGATAAGCCGCTGAGGCTGTAATAAGGCCGTTGAGGCTAAAATAAGATGGCCGAAGCGGAAATAAAGCCGCGGGGGCTACAATAAATTGCCTCTGTGTATTTGATATCGACGTTGGAGTCAGTTTTTGGCTTTTGATGCCGAGCTGGTCTCAGGCTTGAGTCTCGATGGTTCATCGGGCTTTGAGTGCCGGCCGAGTCGGGCTTGTTGTTGAGAGCCGATGATTCGTCGCTTTGCCAGTGGTACCCGGGCTTATGGTGCCGGCGCTTGGGGCCGGCCGAGGCCTTCCCTGCTGGACCCGGCTTTTTGTGCCGACCGGGGTCGGGCTTTAGTTGTTGAGAGCCGATGGTACATCGCTCTGCCAGTGGTACACTGGGCTTCATGCCTGGCTGGCCCAGGGCTTTTTGTGCCGACCGGGGTCGGGCTTTAGTTGTTGAGAGCCGATGGTACATCGCTCTGCCAGTGGTACACTGGGCTTCGTGCCTGGCTGGCCTAGGGCTTTTTGTGCCGACCGGGGTCGACTTTAGTTGTTGAGAGCCGATGGTACATCGCTCTGCCAGTGGTACACTGGCTTCATGCCTGGCTGGCCCAGGGCTTTTTGTGCCGACCGGGTCGGGCTTTAGTTGTTGAGAGCCGATGGTACATCGCTCTGCTAGTGGTACACTGGGTTCGTGCATGGCTGGCCCAGGGATTTTTGTGCCGACCGAGGTCGGGCTTTAGTTGTTAAGAGCCGATGGTACATCGCTCTGCCAATGGTACACTGAGCTTCGTGCCTGACTGGCCCAGGGCTTTTTGTGCCGACCAGGGTCGGGCTTTAGTTGTTGAGAGCCGATGGTACATCGCTCTGCCAGTGGTACACTGGGCTTCATGCCTGGCTGGCCCAGGGCTTTTTGTGCCGACCGGGGTCGGGCTTTAGTTGTTGAGAGCCGATGGTACATCGCTTTGCCAGTGGTACACTGGGCTTCATGCCTGGTTGGCCCAGGGCTTTTTGTGCCGACGGGGTCGAGCTTTAGTTGTTGAGAGCCGATGGTACATCGCTCTGCCAGTGGTACACTGGGCTTTGTGCTGGCTGGCCCAGGGCTTTTTGTGCCGACGGGGTCGGGCTTTAGCTGTTGAGAGCCAATGGTATATCGCTCTGCCAGTGGTACACTGGCTTCATGCCTGACTGTTCCAGGGCTTTTTGTGCCGACCAGGGTCGGGCTTTAGTTGTTGAGAGCCGATGGTATATCGCTCTGCCAGTGGTACACTGGGTTCGTGCCTGGCTGGCCCAGGGCTTTTTGGATGCCCAAAGCGAGGTTGGCCTTGGATGTTGATGCAAGTCCCTGCATGAATTTTTAAGTATTAATGAAAGAAAACTGTCTTAAGTGTAATGTACTTAGCTCTTGTAGCTCCCATGTTTTCCTTTTGCGGGTTTGAGCACTTTCGTCCTCTAGTGACCTGCCCCAGGGAATCATGTTAGTTGGATTGAGGTGTCGTTGCCCTTACTTGGGCCTTCCCTCGCATTGGAGGTCAGGACGAGATGTCTGTGGCCGGGAAGAAGTTATAAACCGGGACAAAGCTGGAGGCCATTGAGAAAAGCCTCGACAGTTGGCAGTCGTTGAAGACGAGTGGCTGGGAGAGTCCATTGAGGACGTTGCTGAGAGTTGATATCAGCAGAGTAAAAAGGCCGACGGAATTGCTAAGAGGGCCCTTTGCCTAGCTCTTTCCTTGAAGAGATTGATTGCCCTCGGTGATGAAGCTTGAAAGCAACTAGAACGAAATCCATAAAAGGTCCTGGGCTTAGTTTGGCTATTGGGTGTAACAGAGAGAAGAGAGAGAGGAAAGTTGGAGTCAACAGTCAAAGCCTTTTGCCCTCATCTTCCTCCTTGCGTTAATTGCAACAATACCTCTCAGCTTACTACGTAAGAGATTAAAATGCCCATAAATACTTGAGGAGTTAGGATTTAGGTGGCAAGGAGTGGCGCTCTTGCTGGCTAACGAGCCTGAGCCTTAAATGGCCGTTGAGCTTGAGTTTGAGGTTGCTCTTGCTCCTGAGCTTGTTGCCACGCAGCCATGGAATATCGCTCCCATAGCCTTTGAACAATTGCGTTAATGCTTGAATCTTCAGGGTGAGGGTGGCCTGGTGATTTGCTTGAATGGCGTGAACTGGTGGTGATGGTGGAACAGAGAACTAGCATCTTGTTGCTCAGTTTATTGAGGTTGCCCCCCAGCGTTACTGGTGAAAGCTTCCCGGATTCTTGTCATCACCCTCTTACGATCCACCATTTTGATAAAAAAGATGAGGATCTGCAAACCAGCATCACTGACCCTCCCCCTACCTGGCACGCCAATCTGTTGACGCCAGATCACCGCCTTTGAGCGTCTGCAGCATCCGGTCGCCTCCTCCAGCGAGCTCCTCGTGCCTGCGGGCCTGCAAACAAGTCCCGGGGGCAGGAGATTCCGACGGGGACCCTCCAACGCTCAAGTCAGTGCTCTGGGCAATGACCGTGAGCTTGAGGAAGCTCGAAAGATAAAGAGAGAGAGGCACAGAGAGGAGCTCTCTCTGTGAGCGTTTAGGAGCGTTATGAGTGTGTTACCTGATCGGGGTCCCTCTTACCCTTTTTATAGATGCCTGGAGTCCATGGGCTTGAGGCATGATCACTTGTCAGAACATTAATTGATGGCAGCACAGTGGAGCTTACCTCCATATGACGTGTCAAGCTGCAGGCGTGTCCTGTCAGAGTAGGTGGTCGCAGGGTATGGCTGATCGTTACGGCGCTTGCCAAACATGTCCCTACGTCACCTTTTTGTTGTCCTATGCGGACAATGATAGGTGATAAAGTTGTGTGGTGTACAGCTGTTGGGGAGAAGGATGATGTTGAGTTGAAGCCAACTATCCCTCGTAGAACATTGATTATAGAATGCTTGTGTGGCACCATTCATGCTCTTTGATGAGTTTCATAAAAGACCGATGGTGAACACTTGCATGCACACTTGCATGGCAAAGAGTTGAGTCTGAGGCCGCGAGGAGAGGACGTGGCAGCCATAAATGCCTTTATATAGAGAGAGAATAAGGCAATAAATGCCTTAGAGCAATTGTATACATGTTGGCCTTGGAGGTCTCGGCCTTCGAGTTGGGTTCGGTGGTTGGAGGAGAGCACATGGCAGCCATAAATGCCTTTAATAAGGCAATAAATGCCTTAGAGTAATTGGATGTACGTGGCTTTATGAGGCCATAAATGCGTGAGAGATATACCATGGCCGAAAGGCCTTTTGGAGGCTAAAGCGGGCTCTGGAGGTCGGCCATCAGGGCCGAGAATGAATGTTCTTCAAGTCATTATGACCATTTCTGCCTATTAAAGGCTTCCAGCCCATTAATGAACGCAAGGTGGCCCTTAGGGAACCCACGCACATAACGTGACTCTTTCTCCCTCTTATTCTCTTTCTTTGGTACGACGAGAGCAGTGACTCTTTCTCCCTCTTATTCTCTTTCTTCGGTACGACGAGAGCAATGCCGTGGATGAATGTTGAGAGCTGAGGCCGAAGGGGGGCTCCGTCAATTTCTTTCTTTCACCATTCTCTAATAGCGTTTGATTCTCTAATAGCATTAGATCAGCCATATCAAGAACTTTCTTCGTTTACAAAAGATTTTTCGATCTACAATGCGATCTCAGTTCAATCTCGCTTTTTCTGCAGGTTGATTGGTATCGCCCCACGAGACTTAATTAGGTTGCTTGATTTGCGCCACGCTGATGCATGGCCGGTTGATTTGGAACGTGATCTCTGAATAGCGATTGGATTCGAGTAAAATGTAGCGTTCCGGCCGGTGGAACCCAGTGACGGGAAAGAAAGAGAGAAAAGGGATATCCATTATCTGCTTTGTTTTGAGTTCGCTTACGTGTAGCCGTGGAAGACCGACGACACCATTGATGCAGCTGTAAATTATGTTGGATGTATCAATAGCACCAACCATTTAAGACAGAAATCAGCCGTCCAGAGCTTCTGAGCCAACTATTTCAGAATGAGAGCGACAGAGAGAGAGAGAGCAAAGGGTTTCTATCTCTGCACCAAAAAAAGATTAGATTGTGCAGCTAATAAGATTAGAAATTGACCTTCAGGTATGGAGAACTAATAAGGTGATCTCAGAACCCGGTTCATAACCAAACATATCCCACGGCTGATGAAAGGCTTATTATTTTTAAGAAAACAGGACCATGTCTGGCAAATGAACTGCTAATTCAATCATGTCAAGCTTATCAACCATAGACATTGTTGGCGAGGGCTTCGACCTTTTGGACTTTTCTATTTTTCTAATCGAGCTTTATGCTGCTTGAGCTGACATCTTTTACGTCATTCGAATTCTTTACATTCATAGCCTCTTCATTTAGAAGGATTCTTTTACTGTTATTCAATGGCTCAAACAAGACTTTTACGACCATTTATCGATTAACCCTTTACTTCATGATATCTGATCTATCCTTCAGAATGCATATAGAATTCAGATATCGAAAAGCTAACTCTGCAGTTAACTGAATTGCTGCCTTTTATGACCTATCACTTTGGGTTCTGGATCTGAAAACAGAAATACCTCTACCCTATTGTACTAAAAGTCTGAAACACACATTGGATTTGATTCGCACTAGCTATGATTATTTTTTCTATTTTTTATAGTATAATTATTCACCTATATATTAAAAAAAATCCCTAAAGACACTGTCAGTGTTTGTGCTTCGAATCATGAGAACAGGATTATTTTGGTTAGAAACCAGGCATCTCTTTAAATGTTTCCAAAAAAAATTGCACATCCATCTGCAGCCTCATCAGATAAAGCTGCAATCAGTTGAAGCAATCATGTAAAAAAATGCTTGCTAACACTCTAGAATTCAGAGGCCAAACAAGGACTAAAAAAGTACATTCATCACCATGCTTGAAACCACAACAAGAACATTCTTTGAAACGTTTCAAAAGCAATTGAGATCCACCACGGTTTAACTAAAATTCCCCAGCGAAACTATAAGAAAAATCTCATACCACCACCATATCAAACAAAAATTTAAACACTTAATACCACACGTCTTTAAAGGCAATGTTACATCAAACACAAGCCCACACCACATTACTGAAATTAAAACACAAAAAAGCATAAAAACATTAGACATCACTCCATCAGAGACCTAAGCAGAAAACTTATGCAACACATCACTGGACCCTAAACCAAGAGAAGTAGAGCTCTCCCAAGGTGCTTGTGATTCAGAACTCGAGCATGTCCGCGGCGGCCATGATCGGCTGGGCCGGGCAAGGGAGCTGCCATGGCCTCAACAGCGGGTCGGGGATCTCCGGTATGTCCATCGCCATCCCGCTGACCTCCTCGAAGACATGGAGCACCGAGTTCAGCGACTGCAGCCTCTCCGTCAGCTCCATCACCTGGGCTCTCAGCACGGAGTTCTCTGTCTCCAGCTTGAGGTATTGCTGGGTGATCAAATTGACCTGCCTCACAATCTGCTCGTTCTCATTCTTAAGCTGAGCTTCTTGGTTTATGAGATCGTCGAGGCGCTGCTGCTTCCTCATCCGGGACCTCCTCGCCGACTCCCTGTTCGAGAGCATCCTCTTCCGCTTCCTCTCGTCCATCGCAAGCTGGGGATCGCCTTCGGACCCGGAAGATTGGCGGGGCGGCAGCGAAGACATTCTCCTTCGGACGAGTTCTTTGATCGGATTGGAATTGGTTGATCGAGACTAAATCGGAGAAAAAAATGGGTGCTTGTTTTGATTCGAATCGATCGAACAATGAGGTCTATTTCATGAGAAGAAGTAGAACCAGCAGAGGAACGACACCGAGTAGGACTGGAGGAAGCAGATGCGGCGGCGACGGACAGTAACGAAATTCATATAGACTAGAGAAAGATTATCGACAGAATGAAGCCCGAGAACATTGAGATCAAGAACAGAGCCTTGACTTATGAACAGAAGACCAGTTTCTGGGAACAAAGGAGGGATTTTTATTGGAGGACTGATGCAGCTAGGACCAGAAATCAAAACGAACAGCTAGAACAGGATCTCTCGACCCTAGATACGATACCACCGAAATTGGGGCCTCGTCAAAGATCAGATTTTGGGAACTGGGCTCCCCAAATCGAACGATAAACTCCAAAACTCCGATTTTTTTTTTTTTTTTTTTTGGAAGTGAGGCTTCTCTGGATCAAAAGATCTGCCCAAAAAGATTTGATTTTTGAGGATTTTTGGGGACGAGATCAACCCGAAAACCAAAACCAACAACAAAAGTTGAGATCTTGTTACCGGTTTTACCCTCAATTGGTTTGGATAAGGAACCAGGAAATTAAAGAAAACCCAAAAAAAAAAAAAAAAAGCCTACAGAACTAGAACAGAGACGACCTGGAATTTTCTAAAAAATAAAGAAAAATTAAAATGAAAACGAGGAAAATAAGAAATACTTAGCTGGAAAGGAAGTCAGAACGCCTCAAACGTAGGAAAGAAGGTCTGAGAAGGCCTCGGAGAGGGCTATTTATAGACGGAGAGAGGGGTATTTTGGGGTCGAGGTTGGATATATTTAATCATTTTAGCAAATAATTTATGGGAGCCACAACGTGATTATTGATGGGGAGAGGTAGGTAGGAGAATGAGTTGATCTTTGGAGAAATCGTGCCGAAGTTGCCGACCGTTAACTCTCAGCTGCCATAATTTTCACGGGTAATCAAAACAAAAAGCAATCATCTTTCCTCTCTGTGGATTTAATTTGAAATAGTAGTTTTAGATAACGGTGCATCACTACTTGATAACATTGAGATAAACAGAGTAATTTTTTTTACCCTCTGTTTGAATGAAAAAAAAAAAAAAAAATAGAAGAGAAAATAAAATTTATCTTGTTTGAATAAAAAAAAAAATTGAAAGAAAAAAAAACTAGAGAAAAATAAAAAAAAAAAAATGAGCCCTACATAAAAGTTTTCTCTTCAAATTTTTTTTTTTTTCATTCCAATATTGATCCTTTCAAAAAAATAACTGATGCATTTTAATCATCTATAATAAGAATATTATTGTCATTGTAAATTATCAACTTTTATCTCATCTCTATTTTCCTTTCACTCATCCAAACAGAAGGAGAGAAAATATTTTCTTTTTAATTTTTTTTCCTTCCACTTTTTTTCCTTTCAATTTTCTTTCCTTTAACTTTTCTCTCCATCTAAATAGAGCATTAATCTTTCATTGTATTTCTAGCATGACAAACCGTTATAATTAAATATACTGTTTTATATAATAAAATAAAAAATGTCATCTCCAAGGCCACTATTTTAGTTTGTGATGATTTAATATTCTCATCATATTTTTTTAATTCTAGCTCTCACTGCATTCTCTCAACAAATACAAAATTATTTTTTAATATTTATTACGATGAATAATATCTATCCTATCTTGATATTAAAGATTTTAGAAGCTAAGTTATTGAGCCACCAAAGATAGAGGTAACCCCAGATCTTAAATTATTTCAATCAAGGTGTGAGAATATATTTATGATTTATCAAAATTTTAATAGTTGTTTTAGTAAGTAAATATTCTATTATATAAATATTAATCAAATTAAGTTGTTATAATAATGCTGGCATCTCGTTTCCACTGAGGTATGAAGCGGTGGCCGGTGTAATTAAGAAGGAAGCCAATTCGGTGCTATTAATGCCTGTTGAAAAAGTCTTCTGGGATGCGGTGCAGTAGAAAGATACACCATACTCGATTGATTAACGTGCAATATATATGCATATATTAAAAATAGAAAAAATTTAATTTTTTAATAATTTATGATAAAAATAAAAATAAAATAAACTTAAATATAAATTAAAAAAATTAAAAAAATATATAATTATTTATAATTTAAATATTGATTTGATTTTAAATAGAAAAGAATAGGATGAAGAAAGCAATTTTATGTAAACATATGAAGGGAGTAAATTAAAAGAATTGAATTAAGTTGAGTTGAATACGTGTTAATTATCGAAGTCAATGTGCGCGAGCTACACACCGTTCTGATGAACAACCGAGAATAGGAGGATATTCTATTGGAATATGCTCACGGGAGCCCGACGGCCAGGATGACGTAATGGCAAACGTAACTTTTCCTATTTATGAGCGCAAAAATAGGATTTTTTTTTTTTCGGATGGGTCAAGGAGAAAAGTTTGGAGTTGTAAATTTACCCATGGCGGTATCATTCGCTTGAAAACAACGGGTCGTTCTATTTGGCCCGCATTTTTTTACTGAGCAGGCCGCGCCACTTAAAAAAAAAATCATATTTACCCTTAAAATTTTTGAACCAAAATTTTTCTTATTCAATAGCCCCTCCTTCCTTCCCATCTTTTTTTTTTTTTTTAGTTAGTGTATCCCCCTCCCACCCCCCTTACGCTGCCCTTCCCCCTTTCCATCGTTTTTTTTTTATTCATGCATTTATGCCAGTCCTTTCCCCTTTCCCATAGTTTTTTTTTTATTCATGCATTGATGCCAGTCCTTTCCCCCTTCCCGTCTTTTTTTTTTTAGTTCATGCGTTATTCGGTCCCATGTGGCTGAACATGTAAATTCTGTTCGACCACACAGGGCCGAACAACCTCAACATGTTCGGCCCTAGTTGGCCAACCAGGGCAGAGAACGGAGGCTTAAAAAAAAGAGGGACGAAGGGGGAGATATGGCAAATAGGGGGCGGAGCCGTCGGACATGTACGAATGCCGAAAGGGAGGGATCTTGGTTAAAAAAAATAACTTGAAGGAGGCAGATCGAGTGAGGAAGGAAGGGAAGGAGGGAGGGAGAGGGAGGGAGAGAGAGCTTACCTTATGTGCCGAAGAGGACGCTCCGTTGCCGAGAAAACCGCAACCGGGGAGCACGAGATGAGCGCGAGCAAAGAAGCGGGAGGAAGAAGGATCGGACGAGGAATGGAGGGGTGCAAATAGCAATTTGGGGGAGGAGAGGGGGGGGGGAGGCAAATAGCAATTTGGGAAGGGGGACGGGAGGGAGAAGGGGTAGTTTATGAATTTCAAAAAATTAGGGGGGCTACTGAGTAAAATAGGAGGGCTCTTAAGTAAAAAAAATTAAAATTAAAATGGAGAGGCTCCTCAGCAAAATAGGCGGTGCAAATAGAATTACCCGAAAACAACCCATGCCAAATGGCCAAAAGAATATATGGCCAAATTGCCCACAAAATAAGTTATCACTGAATTAATTATCAATAATATTAATTACTATATTCAATATATATATATATATAATAATAATATTAATTATTATATTTGATATAACTAACAGATTATCAATCATATAACATTAAATTTTAAAATACATAAAAATTAAATATATTATTAAAATAAAACAGACGTGATTTTATTTTTACGAAAGAGAAAAGGATGATTTTATTTTTATAAAAAAAAAGTAAAAATAATTTTATCAAAAAAATTAGATTATAACAATTTTAAATAATAAACGCAACCTTAAATTTAACTTAGCCCTCAAGCTTTCAATTGTTACCATGTAGTTATATTTTTAATATTTCTTTAGATGCGATAGTTATCGATATATTTGCATGCATTGCATAATAGTTTTACCGATCCTATATAATAGAATGCTATAACAATTTTAAATTACATGGGACTAAAACTGTAACAACTAAATGTTTAAGGCTCGGGATGAATCTGAAGCGAAAGTTTGAGGATCAAAAGTAAATTTCAGCCTAACATTTAATAGTAAGATGAAATTAGAGTTGCAAACAAATCAAGTTAGGTTCGATTGTGCTTAATCTCAACCAAGTCAATTTTGTATTTAGATCTGATTTTATGCTCGAATCCAGCCCGTTTACTAATTAGGTCAGTAATCAAGTCTATGAAAAGAATTTTATATTTAATGGGAGATTCAAAGCTAATCAAGGTTAAATAGGATCTGGGTCAACTAAAATGCTAGGGTTTAAGATGAGGTTAGATCAGATTGTATTTGTATTTAAATTAACTAGCTAATTATTATATAAATAAATTTTTTTAATTAATAATCAAATATAGATTCATTAAAAATTTAAATAAGATTAAAAAGAGAAGACTTAGACCTAAATTTTTATTAAAAACTTTTAATTTTGCCCAATAAGTAATTATTTTATTTTTAAAATTATAATATTTAAAATATTTACTGATTACTTAAATATTATAAATAAGAATATATATATATATATATATATATCATAATATTAAGTAAAAAATTGAGAAAAATGTAGTTGTTAAAATAAAAATAATAAGTTTAATAAGTATGTATTCAATAAATCGATGCAAAGGATTAAAGTAAAAGAAAATAACAATTAGTATTTATGGGTCGGATAGAATTGGATTCGGATCTATCAAAAAAAAAGAAAAGAAAAAAGAAAATCCAAATCCATTTCAAAATTTAGATTGAAATTAATTTTAAAATTAATTTAAATATATAAATTTTTAAATATAAACTAAGCCAGAACCAATCGTATCAAATTGGGTTGGGTTGCTGGTCCCCAACACGTCTTAGGTTTTTTTTTTTTGTTACAAAACGGGCGATCATACACTCCTCATATGAATCAACCCAGATACATCTGAATATAAAATCTGCTGGAGAAGGATCGGGCAGGGGTCCGCAGGGCTCCAAGTCCATGGTCCCGCATGCTGAGCTACAAAGGAAGCCACCCAGTCTGCCGCATTGGCCTCACGGAAGATATGGCGGATCTGAACAGACTGGATTTCCCTCAACATGGACCGGCAGTCCAACAAAATCGGATTAGAGGGAATGTCCAAACAGCTGTCCCTCAACAACCAGGAGATGACAGTCATAGAATCCCCCTCAATCATAATCTTATGGGCCTTGAGAGTTCTGATAGCATACGAGAGACCCCCCCACGCACCAATGAGCTCCGACATAGGAACAGATGAGTCGAGGGTACCAAAGCCTCCCGCCGCTAAGAGATCACCCTGATGCCCACGAATGATAAAAGCAGAGCCAGCAGCTCTATGACGGACACTCCCATCAAAATTGATTTTGACATACCCTGGAGGTGGGGGCTCCCAAGAGAAGAAAACCGAACACCGGTTCGCTGTCAAGACAGCAGGGGAGCCCCAGAGGCCAGAGGGGTCAACATCAACAGCACTAGAGCCCCGGGCACAGTCCGAAGACAACAGTCTGATCTGCCTCACAACTCTGTGATAAGAGAATCTGTCGTTGGTGAAGATGATCTGATTCCTCGAAAGCCATATGTGATAAGCAGTGGCAGACCAAAGACCACGCTTATTCAGAGGGCCATACCGGATCTCCTGAAAGAAAGAGGATCGCAAATCAGCCATAATATCAGCTCTCCTAGGGTAACCCATGAGAACCCATATCCGTCTCGCTCTGGGGCAATAAAATATAGCATGGTCCAGAGATTCCTCCGCCTGACTGCACAGAGGGCAAGTCGGCTGGATAGACAGACCCCTCCGGGATAGGAGAAGGCAAGTCGGAAGACAGTCCCAAAGAAGCTTCCAGATGAAGAGCTGAACCCTGGGAAGAATAGGAAGCTTCCAGATCCAGCGAGCATCCTTCGTACACTGCGCCTGTGGCCTGAACATATCCAGAAGATCTCTAATGGGGGCCTTGGGAAAGCAAGATCTCTGCCAAACCCTGGAATCTGCAACACAGCCAGCCATGAGAGGAAGCGAGATAATCCGAGAAGACAACTCTGCTCCAAACAAGCGGGTCACCGAAGGAATATGCCAGGAGAGGGGGTTTAAGGAAATCAAATCCTTAACCCTGAGATTGGGGGGGACATCCATACTGATATAGGTGGGCCAACGCATGAGAGGGAGCTCAGAAATCCAGGCATCCTTGACAACATCAATCAAAGAACCATCACCAATCAGCCACGAAATGTTGTTCATGATGGCCTGGCTATGACTACAGATCTGCTTCCAAAAGGACGAAGAGCCCCGGGGCGGCATAATGGTCGAGCCAGGAGCCCAGTCTCCGTATCTCGCATGCATCACAGAACTCCATAAACACTGAGGCTCCAGGAGGAATCGTGAAGCGTGCCGAGCAAGAAGAGCTTCCCTTCTAGCAATCAAAGACTGAATCCCCAAACCACCTTCATAGATAGGCATACAAACCCTATCCCAAGATAATAGGTGAATACCATGACCCTCCTGCATCGAAGCCCAAAGGAAATCTCTGAAGCATCTATCAATCCTTCTCAGGCAGGTGATCGGCATGACAGTATTGGATAGGAGGTAAACTGGAATAGAAGAGAGGATAGAGCGAATGATGGTGACCCTGGCCATCATAGAAAGGCTAGTAACTGGCCATCCATCAGTACGCTGGCGGATCCGTCTCTCAATCTCAGCATAGTCAGAACAACGGGCCCGTCTACCGGTAATAGGGATCCCCAAATACATAAGACGGTCCGTCAGAGAGGTGATACCAGATAGCTCAATAATAGCTTGCTTAATAGATCTGGGGGTCTTCGGACTAAAACAGATAGATGATTTAAGAAAATTAACTCTTTGGCCCGAAGCTTGACAATAACGCTGCAGAATAGAGTGAAAAGAGGCAGCATTATCAATAGAGGCCTTCCCCAAAAGGATGCAGTCATCGGCGAAAAGAAGGTGAGAAATCAGAGGGCCCTCACTCCCGGCCATGAACGGGACAATCCGACGATCCTGCTGAGCCTGATGGAAAGCACGAGAAAGATCGTCCACAGCAAGAATAAATAACAAAGGAGATAGTGGGCACCCCTGTCTCAGACCCACCGAAGAGTGGAAAAACTCAGTAGGACTCCCATTGATAAGCAGAGAAAAGGACGGTCTCAGAATGCAAGCCATAATCCACTCAATAAAGAGATCAGCAAATCCGAATTCCTGAAGAGACCGTTCCAGAAAGGCCCAGCTCACTCTATCATAAGCTCTTTCCATATCAAGTTTCACTGCCATAAGACATCTTTTCCCAGGAGCTCTTTGGAGATCATGCATGAATTCCTGAGCAATGAGGACGTTGTCCGAAATAGAACGCCCTCGAATAAAAGCCCCCTGCTCCAAAGAAATAATACGGGGGATAACAAGCCGAAGACGACCAACCAAGAGGCGAGCACAAATTTTATACAGGGTAGTACAGAGGCTGATAGGTCTGAAGTGCTGAGGAAGAGATGCATCGGACCGTTTAGGCACAAGCGTAACAAGAGTCCGATTCCAATCCAAGGGAATCTGCTTCGAATGGAAGACAATTTGAACAGCCTGAATCACCTCCTGACCAACAATGTCCCAGTAGTGGCGATAGAAAAGGGGGGGAAATCCATCAGGCCCAGGGGCCTTTTCCGGTCCAAGCTCCCACAGAGCCATCCGAATTTCCTCAGCAGTGATCGGCCTACACAGCTTATCATTGTCCTGAGAAGAGACTCTCCTGGAGTCAGGAACTCTGACAACCGGATCACCATTACCGGAGGAGTCAGCCCATCTAGACTGAAAGAAATGAAGAAGCAGATCCCGAATAGAATGATAATCCTCATGGCCTTGCCCCTCTATATCCACAAGCCTCCGAATTCTATTAACAGCACGCCGCTTCAGGGTAGCCTGATGGAAGAATCTAGTATTACGATCCCCTCACGGATCCACTGAAGCCTTGACCTCTGTCTCCAATACATCTCCTGCTGGCGAAGTAGTGAGTGATGACAAGCAAGCTTATCCCGCAAAGTGAGAAGGTCCGGGTCCAGCAGAAATCCCTCCTGATCCTCCTTTTCCTGAAGAGCTGCAATATCTGCTTCCACCCGATCAATCTGACGATCCAGATTTCCCACATCATTCCTATTCCATCTGGTAAGACGCCGTCTAGCCAACATCAGACGACGAGAAAGGCGGTAAATAGCATTACCCCTGATGGGAAGATGCCAAATTTGAGAAATAATAGACCGAGCCCCCGAGTGGACAGTCCAGAAATGCTCAAATCTAAACTGTCTACGGTGATGCTGATCAGCCTCAGTAGAGATCAATAAGGGGCAATGGTCGGAAGCAATCCTGGGCAGGTGAGAAACATGGGCCGCTGGAAACTTGTGAAGCCACTGGGCCGTAGCCAAAGCTCTGTCAAGTCTTTCCCATACACGAGCTGAGCCATGGCGATTATTACACCAAGTGAATTGGGTTCCGGAATACCCCAGATCCAATAAACCAGCAGTCCCAATAAAAGATTTAAATTCAGTAATATCAGCAGAGGCCGAAACCCGTCTACCCCCACGTTTTTCATTGGCCTCAGTGATACAGTTAAAATCTCCCGCAATAATGGTAGGGAGACCTTGACCAAGAAGGGAAAGCAGCTCAGACCAAAGAATCCGCCGCTCCCTATAATCCGTGCTGGCGTAAACAGTCGACAGAAGCCAGGTGTCAGTGGACCCCGCAGAGATAAGAAGACCAATCTGCTGGTTACACTGATGAAAAGCCTCAATCGAAACAGCAGAGTCACGCCATATGGCCAAAATACCCCCAGACATACCCTCAGCCTGCACAGCATACGATAACCACGACCGGGAAATCTCCCTCCGGAGCCGGGCTAAAGTATCGCCTGACAGTCTGGTTTCCAACAACACACATATATCAAAATTATGTAATTGCAACAATCTATTAAACGAGGATCGAAAGGAAGGCTTTCGAGCTCCTCGAACATTCCATATAAGTATCTTCATTTAAAGATTGGGGGGGACTGGGACCCCTCCTTGGTCCTCCACCATAGCCATATCAGATAAACATCCATTACCGAGGGTGCCACTATCAGTAATCATTGGATACTCTGTCATCAAGCCATCCGAATCAACACCTGGAACCACAGGAGGCAAGGACTGATCCGGAGGTATAGTATCAGAGAGAGGACCCACAGTGTTTTCACCTGATTCCTTCATGGGTAAAGTGACATTCGTATCAGTTCTGGGCTTGCTCACCCCCTGACCAGCTTCCTGGATACAAGATGGTAATGACATCTTGGCTAGGGAGTTAAGAGCCCCCTCATTGCTTTTAGGCAAAGAAGTTTTCCCTTTTCCTTTCCTCTTCACTAATTTGGATATGGATCTCGGAGCCGGGCAGTCGACCGATCTGGCCCTTTTCAGAGGGCCAAGAAAAGCATCCTCACCACCCTGAGAATTGCCACTGGTCGAGCCCAATCCAGATGAGCTGAAGGGATTATGAATTGTCTGAACTTTGGACTGAATAACAGCATTACTCCCCTTCAGTTCAGACTTCAATTGAGAATTCACTGGGTCTACAGTACCGGCACAGAAAGTAACCGGCACACTAACAGCAGCATTCAAGGGAGCTGATATCACCTCCTTCCCCTTCTGAAAGTCATCACCCTGATCACTCGACCCTTGCACCGTCACAGTCGTCTTCATCATTGACGGGGGCAGTTTCCGGCGAGCCACCTTCACCGGCTGCCTCCACCCATCCTTCTCCACGGCCGACAGTTGCTGCGTCATCCGATTCAACTGGGAATGAGCACAGCTACTCGACGCCTTGGAGCCAATATTTGTCTGGGGATTCTTCCGTTCCTCCCGTTTCTGCCCAGGAGACTCCCGACGTTGACGAACAGCCGTCAACCAGGGGCCGAAAGCAGGGGATGGAGAGACTGACTTCTCGCTTGATTCAGTCGACACAGAGCATGGTCCTTCCAGGTGAAGAGAACCGCAACTCGGGCAGAATCCTTCCAAGGATTCGTAGATGAACGGCTGCCAAAAAGGAAGAGAAATGCCCTGCACTCGGGTACCCGGCCGGAGGGGACGCCGGAGGTCCATCCGCAAGCAGATACGAGCATAATTTCCCCTGCTTTTGGCCATGGTCGCCGCATCAAGACAATGGAACTGCCCGGCACCTTCAGTGATCGCTCGCAGGAAGTCCTCCTTCCAGAATTCAAGAGGAAGATTTGGAAGACGGAGCCAAACCAGGGCGAAGGGGATAGCGTTCTCAGCCGGGACGAACTCCGGCTTCCAACGATCCATGCCAATGATCTGCCCATTGATGATCCAAGGGCGATTCAACACCAGCTCTGCAGTTTCCGAGTCCTCAAACCGGAAGATGTGGTTGCGGCAGGCCAAGCTGATCGGCAAGATTTCCCCCCGGATTCCGGCACGACGAAACTCCCGAACATAGGCGTCCGCCGGAACCCATTTCTGATAAGAACGAGCTAGGATAGCTCGAACATGCCATTCACCCATCTCGGACTTCAGATCCTCCACCGGAAGCTGAATTACCTCCGGGAATGCATTCTCCAGCCGCGCAATATCCGCCGGCGTCGGGGAAGAAGATACCCAGAAGAAGCCCGCTGAGCCAACCTTCGGCCCACTTCCCGACCACCATTGACCCCATCCGACGTCATGAGCCAGAAGGGGACACCCAGACGATGGCCCACCGAAAGCAACGAAGCCGAAGATGGAGACGATCGCCGGAGATCACACAGGCAAAAGCCGCGCACGAATCTTAAAGCTGACTACCAACCAGACGCGGAGCACCCTTACGCACGATCCTCAAAGCAGAAACCGATGGCCCTTACACGTCTTAGGTTTAAAGTCATACTAAAAGGCCATGCATCGCGTACTACATGAGAATGCTTAATAAAATCCCACGTGCCTCTGAAAGGACTTCCACTCGCAAGCCTATTTGCGCTTCTCTCTCAACATTTTATATCAAAAATAAATATAAGACGTGACGAAGGAAGGGATCAAATTATTATAAATTAATATAAACTTCAATCTCAATGCTTATCTCACGTGCATCAACTCTAATGCCCCGCTAAAAGTTGATGCTTCGATATATTTTTATTTTAATATATTGCGTATCTTTATTTTTTTTAATATATTATGTCACGTTGCTTCTGTTAGATTCGACGGGACCGAGTTGTCGGACGCAAAAGATGTATTCTACTGCTTTTAACCAAAATGTAACAAAAATCATGTAATTTTTGGTCCTTGTATTAGGTAATAGAATATGTTAAATTTAAATCTTCAATAGAATTAATAATTACTTTACTTTCTACTAATAAATAAAATGTTACGAAGAATTTCTGATCGAATAATTTCACAGAAGAGAAAAAAATACTCTTTATCCATAGCACAAGTCCATTCACAAATCTTCAGAATCTTATCAAGAAGAGAAGATCAGATAACTTCCTTTTGTTCTATTCGTCCTCTATTTTTTTTTTCTTTCTTTCTTTTTTTCTTAAAAAAGAAAGAGAAGGCATTCCTTTAAACAAAAATACGTAGAAAGAAAAAATCACTTTCTCTACCGTTACGTAAACTGCAACTCGAAACCACCTTTTTCATGTAATTATCATTATGGGCATAATAATTTTTATTAACAAAATCTTAAAATAAATTAGGTTGTTTGCATAATATAAAACGGTACCTATTTTCAAAAATATGTAGAGCTACTGCTGCTGGATGTAATTTAAATTTAACCAATATATAATCACATGAGATTCAATACACGCTAATGAGAGCTCCATGTTCTTGGACAATAAGTTGGCCTAAAAAAATATTTTGCTGTCAACACCAAAGAGAAAAGAATTGTTAATGCACATAGTCGAGGGATTGATGGAGCTCTTTTGTCGGCTAGTGGGTTTGCTTCCTTAGATTGCTCTGTCCCTATATATATGCTGTATGGGCTGAGATCTCTCACGCCATTCGGAAGCTTCATGCACATAGTTTGTTCGTTGAAGGGAATTCTCTTTCTGTCGTTCGGTGGATTCAGGCGGGAGATGGTGACCATTCCTCATCCAATCCCCTTCTTCGTGATATCTGGTTGATTCTGAGTCAGATCGACAGAGTTCACATCCGACACATCTATCGGGAAGCTAATTCCGAGGCTGACTGGGGTTGCGTCGGTGGTGGCTCATCATTCGAGTTTTTGGAATATAATCAGGGCGACTCCTGTCCTATTGTTCTTAAGCAGATTTTGTACTCTGATATGTCTGGGCTGATTCGCACGAGGTTAGTGTGATCGCCCGCTTGTACCAAAAAAAAAAAAAATTGTTAATACAGACATGATTGCTGTATGGAATAATTATTGACCTCATACTAACTTTTTGTGCATAATAGATAGGATATTTATTATTGAAAAAAAAGAGAGAAGAGAGTATTTTGGTATTGCTGGCTAAGTTTAGGTTAAGATTTGGTAGCATGATGTATATATATGTATACACACATGCGATTATATATAATCATAAGTTGTATGTTTCAGTGTATTGCTTCTTGCATATTGATGTATGTTTATGGTTGCACTATTAAATATCAATTATATTTGTTATCAAAACATGCAATGTTGCATTTTAATGATGATTTATGATGAATATACATATATTCGTGTAGGAAATTCTTACTTAGCAATGGCTTATTTTAGTTATTTTTTGTATTTTTCTAAAGCCAAGAAAAAGCTTAGAAGGAGTGCCAGATTAAGAAAATGTAGATTTTTATGATAATTTTGATACACACTAATGAACGAACCTTGATTTGTATTTTTTGTTTTGCTGGCTCGCACGATGCATGTAGTGCCATGCATGTGAGTGGTATAATCTACAAATAGAAAGTTTCATATCATACATTAATATTTTTCCATCAAAAATACCATTGCATGCCTACTATATGCACATAGATTTTGATTGATGGTAATAACAAGAGAAACAACACCCGGAATAGAAGAAACAATACCCATTTGCCTTCAAAAAAAAGAATAAGAAGAATAGCCCGGTTGTCTTTTTTCAAAGATCTTTTTCCAAAGCCTTTTTGAAGGGCAAAATAGTCCTTTGCTTTACGTGCACGTACTGCAAAAGCGTTTGTAACATCGTCTCAATACTATTTCATTTCGTTCATGTAGACCAATAAGAAAGAGCGATGCAGTCCACATTGGATTTGCTACTGTATACAAAGACTTTTCATCGTTCGTTTAAAAACATCGCTTAAAAACAGCCCATTCATCATTCACTTACAAACAACCCATCCGCCTTGAAAAAATGGCCTAAAGAGAAGACAACAACAACATGCGCCCTATCGTCCTATGCATTCTTTCTTCAAAAACCTTAAACTTGCATTTAGATTGCATAATATGAATTGCCCATAAAATAAATTATCCTGAATCAATTATCAATAATATTAATTATTATATTCAATATGCATAAATAATATTATAATAATATTAATTACTATATTTGATATAGCAAACAGATTATCAATTATATAATATTAAATTCTTCAAATACTTCTAAATTAAATATATAAAAAGCTCAAAAAAATGATATTCTATATATAACAAAATGGAATAGATAGAATTTTATTTTTACGGAAGAGAAGGGAATGATTTTATTTTCATGAAAAAGGAGCAGAAGCAATTTTATCAAAAAAAAAAAAATTAGATTATAACATCTTCAATAATATAGATAATCACCTCCTCATAAGATAATCTAGACGAGTAATATGAATAGATTGTGAGCTACCAAACGCAACCTTAAATTTATCTTAGCCTTCAAGCTTTCAATTATTATCATGTAGTTACATTTTTAATATTTCGTTAGATGCTATAGTTAAAATTAACAAAATTACTAGCATATTATCCTTATCAGCTAATCGATGTATTTGCATGCATGGCATGTTAGTTTTAACCGATCCTATATAATAGAATGCTATAACAATTTTAAATTATATGGGACTAAAAATGTAACAACTAAATGTTTAAGGCTCGGGATGAATCTGAAGCGAAAGTTTGAGGATCAAAAGTATATTTCAGCCTAACATTTAATAGTAAGATGAAATTAGAGTTGCAAACAAATCAAGTTAGGTTCAATTGTGCTTAATCTCAACCCCATCAATTTTGTATTTAGATCTGATTTTATACTCAAATCCAGCCCGTTTACTAATTAGGTTAGATTGAATCAAGTCTATGAAAATAATTTTATATTTAAAGGGTGATTCAAATCTAATCAAGGTTAAATAGGATATAGGTCAGCTAAAATGCTAGGGTTTAAGATGAGGTTAGATCGGATTGTATTTGTATTTAAATTAACTAGCTAATTATTAGTATATAAATAAAATTGTTAAATTAATAATTAAATATAGATTCATTACAAATTTAAATAAGATTAAAAAGAGATGACTTAGACCTAAATTTTTATTAAAAACTTTTAATTTTGCCCAAATAAGTAATTATCTTTATTTTAAAATTATAATATTTAAAATATTTACTTGATATAATTAAAAATTATAAATAAGAATTTATTAAAATAAATAAAAATATATAAATTTTTATAAATTATATAAAAAATTAAGAAAAATGTAGTTTTAAAATTAAAAAAAATTAAATAAGAATTTGTTCAATGAATCGATGCAAAGGATTAAAGTAAAGAAAATAGCTATTAGTATTTATGGGGCGGATAGAATTGGATTCGGATCGATGAAACAAAAAAAAAAAAAATTCAAATCCATTTCAAAATTTATATTGAAATTAATTTTAAAATTAATTAAATATATAAATTTTTAAATATGAATTAAGCCGGAACTAATCGTATCAAATTGGGTTGGGTTACTGGTCCACCAACCCGTCTTAGGTTTAAAGTCATACTAAAGGCCATGCATCGCGTACTAGATGAGAATGCTTAATAAAATCCAACGTGCCTCTGAAAGGACTTCCACTCACAAGCCCATTTGCGCCTCTCTCAACATTTTACATCAAAAATAAATATAACACGTAACGAAGGAAGGGATCAAATTATTATAAATATAAATTTCAATCTCAATGCTTATCTCAAAATTATTTAAAGAGAATTAGATACCTTGCAGCCTTGCCATTGCATTTGAAGAAATCTTTTCTCTTATTTAAAACGCATGCCGAGAGAATCGAGAGATATCCATCGAATATGGCGGTTTGGATAAGTTTGTAAATTAGCAAGATTAAAATCTTGTCTTTTCTCCAACATATTTTCATAATACTTATTTTGAAATTATGCCTATAAATAAATAGTTATTATTATGATACTCGATGTGCTTTTTCTTCTTGAAATTATGCCTATAAATAAATAGTTATTATTATGATACTCTATGTGCTTTTTCTTCTTCTTCTTCTTTTTCTGATCATTTGGTTTATTTTTAGTGTATCAAATTAAGTGCTCAGATAGCCTGTTCAATCAGCAGCCTACATGGTTAGTGCGTGTAATTAAAATAAAGTTAAAGATATTTGTTCTGCAAAGTAGTTGTGAAGAATAGGTAGAGTGAAACGTTATGAAATATTTTGTTTTGCATCATAAACAATAATATCTACAGTAAAAAATGTTAGATTAGCCAGCCCTTTAATGCAAGATTATTAATTTAAGATTGTTACAAAAGCGAAGAGTCGCTCTTTCTTGATCTAGTTGATATGCGAAAGGTGAAGGGCCAGATCTAGCCTAGTATGCAAAAGTGAAAGGCCACCCATTATTTATTGTACATGTGTAGAAGACGAAGGGCTACCAATCGGCTGTTAATGGTCCGAAAGTTTAAGCCATTAACATTAAGCCGTATTAAAGTCATCAATCAGTGTTTGATGAAAATACCAATTAAATGTTATATATATAAATAATTAGTCATTTCTCTTCATGAAAAAGTTAGCAAGAATCCATTGTTATCTGCTATGAAAGGAATGAGGTTAAGGGAGAGAAACTAGTTATTTCGTAGAAAAGGCTGTCAAAATCTGAAGAGGTTATCAAAATCTAACCAGATTCAAGTCTCAAGTCTACATATTATCATGATGAACTCCGCATCTGCATCAGGTAAACACTATTATTGTTGGCCCAGATGGCAACCCAAGAGGGGGGGTGAATTGGGTACTTTAAAAATTAAGCCTTTTAAAACAATTTAAACTATTGATGAGAGGATATACACAATTAATTCAAGTTAAAGCACAATAGCAAGAGAGAGAGACAAATAAACACGACAAACACAAAGATTTTATAGTGGTTCGGTGTATCCAACACCTACGTCCACTCCCAAGCTCCACTTGGGTCCACACTATAATCTTCTCGATTACAGTCGAGTTGTTTTACAAGCTCACAACCCAAACTTGTTGTTTTCCCGGGATCACAACGAACCCAGCCGGTTTTACACGGGCTCACCAGCACAAAACCCAACACAAGCTATCCTTAGCTTGTGCCGAGGTAAACTACCTCCACTAATTCAATCCACTGATTGAATTAGCAAACCACAAGATAAAAATATGAGTTTAGTACAAAACAGCTCCTTTTGAGCAGATATTTCAAAATAAAAGCAAAGTTTAGAAGGGCCTGTTTAGATTCGATTTGAGTGCAGGCTTTTCTTCTTTTCTTCTTTTCCTCAACTCCTTTGAAGTGTGGAATCGGGCCTCAGCTCAGATTCTTCACGGATTGAATGTTGGAGTTGATTTGAACTTTTCTCCCTTTCTTTGAATGTTGAAAATCTCTTGATTTGATCTTGAATGGCTCTTGGATTTTCTTCTAGACTTTCTTGGATTGATGAACTTGAGCACAGATGAAGTCTCCTTTGATTTCACTCCTTCTCTTTCACTCTATTTTGAATCTCGGATTTTTCAAATGACGCTCTGTTTTTCCTCTTTCTGAAAGATTTTTCTCTTTTTTTTTTTCTCTCTTGATCTATATATGTATATCTTTTGATTTGAAAACGGCCTCTCTATTTATAGACTCTGCAAAAATATAGTCGTTAGAAACAAAGAAATATAGCCGTTATTGAAAAATATTACCGTTGACGCTGAGTTGGCATTCAGAAAAATCACGCCCAGATTTGTTGGAGTCGGCTCCAACTTTAGGCGAGTCGGCTCGAAGACGCGATGCCAAAAATAGAAACATTCAGAAGTTAAGGGGTCGACTCAAGAAAAATAAGGTGTCGGCTCCTGACAGTCGGGGGTCGACTCATGAAAAGCAAGGGGTCGACTCGAGAAGTGCTCAGAAAAATAACTCTCTGGAGTCTGAGCGAGTCGACTCTTACAGTCATGGAGTCGGCTCGACAATATCGGGGGTCGACTCTTGAATCACAGGGGTCGACTCGAGAAAATCAGGAATCTCTGTATACTGAGTGGAGTCGACTCTGAAACTCTAGAGTCGGCTCCGGAACGTATCAAAAATCAGAGAATTTTCTGATTGACTTTGAAATTCGTTCCAGATTAATTTTAAATCAATTTTTGACTTGAATATAATAAATTTGACATTAGAATCAATTCAAGATATGTTCCAAAAACTCATTGATTGAAATATGAAGTATAAAAATTTCTTTTTGAAAGCTTAAACATGGAGCTTGAAGCTACTTTCCAATTGATTAAGTCATACTTAACATACTCATTGATTATGAGAAATAAATTCATTGCTCATGTAAATAAATTCATTGCATCTTTTAATATACTCATGGCTTTTGGTAATCATCAAAATCAATAAAATTGGGGCAACAATTTCTCAACAATCTCCCCAACAATCTCCCCCTTTTTGATGATGACAAAAACATTGAGTATATGCATGATTAATTGAAGAATTTATTTAATTTTCATAGTTAGGCTCCCCCTGAATGAGGTAGCTCCCCCTATGAAACTCAAATAAATATCCCATTCATTCAATTTAAACTCATACACAGTTTAATGTCAAAATTCAGCATTTTCATCTAAATTACTTTTTCATTCATTCTGTGTATGTGTAATGTTTAATTATTACTCCATTCTCTCCCCCATTCAATTATTTATTATATGCATATACAATAACATTCGTTTAATTTCTCCCATGCATATACAGTCATGTATAAAACTCTCCCCCTTTTTTGTTATCAACAAAAAGGTAGAGAAGCATCAAACACAATCACATTCACGATTTAAGATATGCTTTAACATGAACTGAGATTCATTGATAAATAAGAGAAGTACATTCAAACTCAAACTTCATTGAACATTCAAAACTAACTTTTCATTACTTCATTATATCAAAATGTAAATCATAATATAAATTTCATTACATTGCAAAAACTAAACATCCATTACATCAAAAATGTGTCCTTACAATTCTTGTTAAGTGATCTACGATGTTCTTCATTCCATCAGTTTGAAGCTTGACATATTCTCAGTCTTTCATCCACAAAAGTACAAGCAGTTAAAATCTTGTCTTGAAGCTCGGCATTGCACTTTGCATAAGTCTTACCATCTCCACAAATGTCTTTAAGTTCTTCAAAAATATTCTTTAAATCACCACTTAAAGACTCAGTAGAGGAGCTAAGAGTAGATTCAATCTTGGTAATTCGATCATCTAATGAATAGAGAGTTTCTTTAAGATTCATGAATTTACTGTCAAACTCAGTCTTCATTCTATCCTCTTGAGCATCAAGAAGACTCTTGAGCTGCTCTAACTGAAGATCCGAAAAACCAACTGATGAAGAAGATGGCTGATCAAACATTGGAGCAGGAGAAGGGGCCGGAACTGGAACAGAAGAACTAGGAGGCACAGGTGATGAATGTCTAACAGAAGGTCCAGGTGCCTCAACATCAGCGGCTCTATCTTCCAACTGATTTTTCCTTTCCCATCTACCATCTTTCTTCACAAATCCCATCCTATGAATAGTAGCCAAGCTATAGTAATCAGTGTGTCTCAAATTTCTCAATGGCTCACTATCGGAAATAATTATCCCTTGGCTTTGAAAAATCTTAGTTAATATCATGCCATAGGGTAGACTTGATTTCTTCTTGCTCCCACAGTCAGCTATGTACCAAATTATCATATTCGGAAGATTGATAGGTCTCCCAGCCACTACAGCATCCATAACAAAAATGTCTCTCTCAGATACATAATCAAACCTCCCAGTCTTGGGGAACAGAATCCTACTGCATATGTTATGGAGAAGCCTTAATTCCAAAGATAGTTGATTTGCTTGGACTTCTTCAAAACCAACAATTTCTTTATTTAACAATCTTGATAAAGCCGGGCTCCTATCATCAGGTGAAAATGTAGAAGGACCAGACACTGAAAGATCCAAAAGTCTTGAGAGTAATCCACTGTGACATTTATCCTATTTCCTCTAATCAAGCTGACCAATCCATTATCTCCTCTTGATAAATTTTTATAAAACTCTTTAACCAAGGCGGGGTAGGTTGGGCAATCTAATGAACACATTTTCTCCCATCCCATTTCAATTAATTGTCTTCCTACAAGAAAACCTTCGCCTCAAATAGCTCAAAATCCACCTTTCTCCCGGTTGTAATAATTCTATCGGCTAGGCGGTCTACCTGAGAGGTGGCCGCAGCAGGAGAAGCACTCGGGGTTGAAGAGGACGAGGTGGAATCCATGCTCGAGACGGTTCGCGAGCGGGACGCCTCACCGTCTTCTTCCTCTTCATCCCGGCCGCTCCAAGGCTAGAACCACGGGTTTTAGTGCCATTGATTTAGTGGAAAGGTTAATCAAGGGTTTTGTAAATATATGCTAATTGATCTTCAGTATTAACATAATCAAGACATATTTCATTAGTTACATGTTCTCTAATAAAATGATATCTAATTTCTATGTGTTTGTTCTAGAATGTTGAATTGGATTTTTTGTTAGATTAATTGCACTTGTATTATCACATTTTATAGGTGTTTTATCAAGTGTGATACCATAGTCTTCAAGTTGTCGCTTAATCCATAGGATTTGAGCACAGCAACTTCCAGCTGCAACATATTCAGCTTCAGTAGTTGATAATGCAACTGAATTTTGCTTTTTGCTAAACCATGAGATTAAGTTACTTCCTAAGAATTGGCATGCACCACTTGTGCTTTTCCTATCTAACTTACATCCAGCATAATCAGAATCAGAATATGCAATTAAGTTCAATGTTGAGTCTCTAGAATACCATAAACCTACATTTTTTGTTCCATTTAAGTATCTTAATATTCTTTTAACAGCAATTAAGTGAGATTCTTTAGGTTCTGATTGAAATCTAGCACATAGACAAACAGAAACATTATATCAGGTCTACTAGCAGTTAAGTAAGTAGAGATCCGATTATACCTCGATAATACTTTTGATCAACTTTCTTACCTTCCTCATCTTTGTCTAACTTGCATGAAGGACTCATTGGAGTTCCAAGGGGTTTATTGAATCCATACCAAACTTTTTGAGTAGTTCCTTCGTGTACTTGGTTTGGTTGATGAAAATCCCTTCCTTTTCTTGTTTGATTTGGAGTCCAAGGAAGAAGTTGAGTTCTCCCATCATGCTCATTTCAAACTCACCCTGCATCAACTTAGCAAATTCTTGACATAGAAGATTGTTAGTAGCACCAAAAATAATATCATCAACATATATTTGAACTACTAATAAATCTTTACTTTTCTTTTCAAAAATAATGTTTTATCTACATTTCCTCTTATAAAATCATTTTCAATTAAGAATTTACTTAATCTATCATACCATGCTCTAGGTGCTTGTTTCAAACCATATAATGCTTTGTGCAATTTAAAAACGTGATTTGAAAATTCATGATCTTCAAAACCTGGTGGTTGTTCTACATACACTTCTTCATTTATAAATCCATTTAAAAAAGCACTTTTACATCCATTTGAAATAAGTTGAAATTCATGTGACATGCAAATGCAAGTAATAGTCTAATGGCTTCTAATCTAGCTACTGGTGCAAAGGTTTCATCAAAATCAATACCTTCTTCTTGATTATATCCTTTTGCAACTAATCTAGCTTTGTTTCTAATTACTATGCCATTTTCATCTAGTTTATTTCTAAATACCCATTTTGATCCTATAACAGAATGATCTTTAGGTCTTTCTACTAATGTCCATACATTATTTCTAGTAAATTGATTTAATTCTTCTTGCATAGCTAACATCCAATTATTATCTTTTTCAGCTTCTTCAATAGTTTTAGGTTCAATTTGTGATACAAATGCAAGATGATTACTAATATTTCTCATAGATGATCTAGTTCTTATTCCTTGAGATGGATCACCTATAATCAATTCCTTAGGGTGACTATAAGCATATCTCCAATCTCTAGGAAGATCTATATCATTATGATTAGTGTTAGTATCATCATCCTTAGGTGAATCATTATCTTTAGCCTCTTGCTCATGATCTGAAGATACATCAATATTTAATTTTTCAAGATCTTTCTCAATTATGTTTGTATCTTCCTCATCATCAAACTTTTCAGAACTAGTTGCTAAAGATTCATCAAAAACTACATGAATGGATTCTTCAACAATTAAAGTTTTCTTGTTAAATACTCTATATGCTTTACTAGTTGTTGAATATCCTAAGAATATTCCTTCATCAGATTTAGCATCAAATTTGCCTAAATTATTTTTACCATTATTATGAACAAAACATTTACAACCAAATGCATGAAAATATCTAATATTAGGTTTTCTGTTTTGCCATAGTTCATAAGGTGTTTTCTTAAGTATTGGTCTTATTAGGGCTCTATTTAAAATGTAACATGCCGTGTTTATAGCTTCCGCCCAAAAGTACTTTGGTAGGTTGCTTTCACATAGCATGGTACGGGCCATGTCTTCTAAAGTCCTATTTTTCCTTTCTACAACACCATTTTGTTGTGGGGTCCTAGGTGCAGAAAAATTATGATTAATACCATTTTCAGCACAAAAATTTTCAAATAGGTGATTTTCAAATTCAGTTCCATGATCACTTCTTAGAGACACTATGGTAGTGTTTTTCTCATTTGTGACTTTCTTAAAGAATTTCAGGAATATCGAGAAAGTCTCATCTTTGTGAGCTAAAACAATACCCAAGTGTATCTAGAGTAATCATCTACAATCACAAGACCATATTTCTTTCCTCCTAGACTTGTGGTTCTAGTTGGTCCAAAAAGGTCCATGTGAAGTAGCTCTAATGGCCTAGAAGTTGAAACAACATTTTTAGATTTGAAAGAACTTCTTGTTTGTTTTCCAAATTGACATGCATCACATATTTTGTTGTTTTCAAAATCTATTTTAGGTAACCCTTTAACTAAGTCCATTTTAATTAGTTTTGAAATTAGGTGTGTGCTTGCATGACCTAATCTACGATGCCATAACCATCCAATTTCATTCATATTAGCATTATCAGCAATTAAGCAATGATCACTCATAGATAATTTATCTAGATCAACCAAGTAAACATTGCCATGTCTATAACCAGTAAATATAATGCTATTATCAATGGAATTAGATACTGTGCAGAAAGAAGTTTCAAATGATACTTTAAAATCTTTATCGCACAATTGGCTTATACTAATTAAGTTATGCTTCAAACCATCAACATAAAGTACATTATCTATAAAAGTGGATGGAGTTATACGGATTTTACCAAGGCCCATAATCTGACCTTTACCATTATCACCAACGTAACAACTCCTCCTTTCTTTTCTTCAAGGGTGATGAATTCTTCTTTGTCACCCGTCATATGTCTTGAGCAGCCACTATCAAGATACCACTTTCTCTTTGATCTTTTGGCCACAAGACATTCCTGCAATAAAATCAAACTTTATGTTTAGGTACCCAAGCTTTCTTGGGTCCTTCATGGTTAGTAGCAACAAATATTGTTCCTTTTGGAACCCATATTTTCTTTCCTTTAAAATTTAAATTCTTATTTGGTTTTTGTAAATTACATTCAAATGATTTATGCCCTTTTAAATTGCATTTAAAACAAGTGATGTTACTTTGGCTAGCACGTACAAAAATGTTTTTCAAAGATTTTTGTTTTCTAAATGTATTATATCCTAATCCAGCCTTATCAAAAACTGCTTTTTGACTTTCTAAAATCATATTTAGTTTAGTAGAACTTAAGGTGAATTTATCAACAATATCTTTGTATTTTTTAACTTCTTTCTTTAGAAATTCATTTTCTATAATATGCTGTTCATTTCCCAAAGATAGAGTTTGTATTTGCTTTTTCAAATATTTTATTAGATTTTTGTTTTCAGATTTTAGTATATTAATTTCATGAGTAAAATCATCCTTTTCTTTAAGAAACATCTCCTTTTTACCTTTTAAATCTTTAATTGCAAGTATCACTTCATTTTTCTCTTTAATTAAGTTTATGTTTTCAGTTTTCAGAGATTTATATTTCTTTTTCAAAATTTAAAATCATCTACAAGTTCATTGAAGGCTTCAAATAATTCATCAAAAGCAAAATCATCACAAGGGTTTTCAGAACTTACCTCGTCATCGTCGTTCGCCATAAAACAAATGTTGGCAACCTCTTTTTGTTCTTCTTCTTCGGAAGAAGATTCATCACTGTCGCTCCAAGTTGCAGCATACGCTTTCTTCTTTTTCTTGAAAGTCTTTTTCAATTGCGGACAATCATATCTATAATGCCCCGGTTTCTTACATTCATAACAGATCAAGGGGTCTTTCTCTTTGTCCTTGTCCTTATCTTTTTTCTTTTCTCCTTCCATCTTATTTCCAAATTTCTTTTTGTGGAAGGGTTTCTTTCTTCTCATAAATTTCTTAAATTTTCTTGCTAGAAGAGCTGTGTCTTCATCATCATCCTCATCATCGCTGCTGCTATCTTCAACTTCTGCAGCCTTGAGGGCAATTGTCTTCTTCTTTTTGCTATCCTCCTCCACATGTTGCTTCATTGTCAATTCATGGGTCATAAGGGATCCAAGAAGCTCTTCCAAAGGTAAAGTGTTTAGATCTTTGGCTTCTTGAATGGCTGTCATTTTGGCTTCCCATGATCTTGGTAGTGACCTAAGAATTTTGCGAACCAAATCAGCATTAGTATAGGTTTTTCCAAGACTCTTCAAACCATTAACAATATCAGTAAATCTAGTATACATGCATGTTATGGTTTCAGATTGTTCCATGCTAAACAATTCATATTTATGCACAAGTATATTAATCTTAGATTCTTTAACTTGGTTGGTTCCCTCATGGGTAACCTCTAATCTATCCCATATCTCTTTAGCGGAATTACAGGTAGAGATACGATTAAATTCATTAGCATCAAGAGAACAATATAAAACATTCATGGCTTTTGCATTAAGCTGAGCCATCTTCCTATCATTTTCATTCCAATCCCTTTCGGGCTTAGGAACTATAGAACCATCAACTAAGTGTGTGGGTGTACTAGGTCCATTAATTATGACACTCCACAATTCATAATCTGAAGCTTGAATGAATATCCTCATTCTTGCTTTCCAATATGAATAGTTGGAACCATTAAATAAGGGTGGTCTATTTGTAGAATGACCCTCAGCAAAACTCGAGCTGGCTTGTGTTGCCATTTGGATCTTTCGCTCTTGATCGTGTGATCAATCAAAAACAAATGAGCACAAGCTCTGATACCAATTGTTGGCCCAGATGGCAACCCAAGAGGGGGGGTGAATTGGGTTCTTTAAAAATTAAGCCTTTTAAAATAATTTAAACTATTGATGAGAGGATATACACAATTAATTCAAGTTAAAGCACAATAGCAAGAGAGAGAGAGACAAATAAACACGGCAAACACAAAGATTTTATAGTGGTTCGGTGTATCCAACACCTACGTCCACTCCCAAGCTCCACTTGGGTCCACACTATAATCTCCTCGATTACAGTCGAGTTGTTTTACAAGCTCACAACCCAAACTTGTTGTTTTCCCGGGATCACAATGAACCCAGCCGATTTTACACGGGCTCACCAGCACAAAATCCAACACACAAGCTATCCTTAGCTTGTGCCGAGGTAAACTACCTCTACTAATTCAATCCACTGATTGAATTAGCAAACCTGTAATCCCCTAGATTTCTCAATTGCTCGTGAGAGTTATCACGAGGTCAGATGATAGACTCTAGATATTTGAATTCCAAGTATATCTTAATTGCTCGTAAGAGTTATCACGAGGTCAGATGATAGACTCTAGATATTTGAATTTCAAGTATATCTAATTACAGAGTCTCTTGATTTGGGAACTCTGCAATGCCTATAAAAGATGATGTGGAACCCTCCTTCCCATCATACGTGGATGCCCCCTTCTCATCATCTCCTCGTAGCGGACGTTTCTTTCCCAGCGCGCCTGCCTCTGGTAAGTTCCCTGTCCATGCATGAGAGAGAGAAGGATTGAGAGAGAAAGTTAAAAAAAAAAGGAAAAATGGAGAACAGGGAGGAGCCGGGTTACAAAACCCAGCTCTCTTCCCTTCCTTCGTGAGACGGTACTGGCTCAGGCCCGGCGGCGTGCCCGCCGCCTCGCCGGGCCTGAGCCCCGGCCGACGACCCCACCGGCACCGGGGGCGGCATCCGGTGGGGTGCCGGAGAATAGTGAGAGAGAGAAGAGGGCGAAGGAGGGAGAAAGTGGCAATCTGTGAACGATTCACCGCCGGTCCGATCCTTGGTTCGGGCCCGGTGGTGTGCTCGCCGCTTCGTCGGGCCTGGGCCTTGGTCGGAGACCTCCACCGGCGCCGGGCGTGCGTCCGATAGAGGTCCGGCCGGTCGTGCCGCCGGCGTGATCCTTAGCCACGGAAGACAGTGAGAGAGAAAGAGAGGGAGGGAAGGTCGACCTCGGTGACGGCCGGCTTTGGTCCGATCAATGGCGGCCGGACCGATGCCAATTTGGCCGGAATTGGCGCCGGCACCATGGAAGACACGCGGGCAAAGAGAGAGAAAAGAAAGTGTTAAATTGCCAAATTGATGAGAGAGAGAGCATGGGAGAGGCTGGCCGCGGCGGTGGCCGGCCACGGTCCGGCCAATGGCGGCCGGACCGCCTTCAATTTGGCCGGCGGCGGCCCTGGCCGCCGGCGCGACACTTAGCTCCTTTGTTTCTTTTGAAACAGAGGAGCTGGGTTAATAGAGAATTAATGGGCTGTTGGGTCGTCTGGTTTTTAGGCCTTGTTGGGCCATCTCTGAGCCCAGTTTGAGCAGCGTTTTGGGCCATGTATCGGGCCGAGAATGACAAAGTAAATATATGGCCCGAATCAGGATTGATTCTAGTTTCTGGGAATAATTTTATTTTTCTATTTGGGTGTATACATTGAGAGATATTAAGCCCAAAGTTGGGCCCGTGAAGTGGTTTGGGTAGAGTTTAAGAATTATTTTATAATTCAGATTTTAGAAATTTAATAATGAAAAATGATTCTGTAGGTTCCCAGGAGTCCAATTAGCTGGGTTATCAAGTGAAATTCGTGTACTGTGGTAAGTAAGTCAAGTATTATAATTTTATTAATTATTTAATTTATGAACTATGAAATTACAGTTAAATATAATTATGTTAATCTGGCAAAATCATGTTATTATTATGATAATATGTAATCATGATAATGACAGTAAAACTTTATGTGTCGTTGCGGTTCTCATATGACAGATTATCACATGACAGATTCCCACATGACAGATTATCACATGACAGATTTCCACATGACAGATTCTCATATGACAGATTATCACATTATTACATGACAGATTATCATATGATAGATGACAGATACTGGTACCAGAAGCCTTCCTCTTAGGGGATATTTAAGAGGGCTACACATGATGTGTATTGTAGGGCCGTGGGACACATAAAGAAAAATAATGACAGTATAAACAATGTAATTGTTATTGAATTAAGTTTCAAACTAATTGATCTGATGACATGAACCTAATGATAGCCTGATAAATGAAATTTTGAAATTATATTAGGTTTACTTATTGAGTGTGAGCTCATAAAATTCTCATAATATTTTTCAGAGCCTCAGGAATGAAGATGGATAATTGAGATAGAAGGAGTTCTATTAAGAAGACTTAGTTTTATTATATTGATTTAGTTCAGATTTTGTAGGGCAGATAGCCTAAGACTGATAATTCTGGTTTGTAATAAATCATGGATATAGAATTTGCTTTATATTGATTTATGTGATAAGCTCAAGACGCCTTGCATGCCTGGCATGCGGCGGGTTGTCATCCTAGTTCGAATTTTGGGACTGGGGCGTGACAGCTTTAGTGGTATCAGAGCCAGGTTATGACATTAGGGACATATACATGATGACACTTTAGGCAAAACACTAGAGTGAAATAGAGACAAATTATAAATTTAAAGGAATCTCAGAAATTATGCTTTGAAAGCCTAACAATTAATGCTTACAGTGATATTAATTACAACTAATTTATCAGGAAATAAGAATGGCAAGTCGCACTAGAAGTCGACAAAATGATGAGAGTTTCTAGGTTGGTAATGCTTGCCAACCGGAAGGTCTAGAAGCCACCGGAGCTGCTGCCCCTGCCAATTCAGTTGGGACTGATCAGCAGCAACTCCAGACCGAGATGCTTCAGGTTCTCTCAGGTATGGCGCAGTCGATGCGGGACTTGCAGCACTAGATTCTGCAGGCTTAGTCTGCTCAGCCTGAGTTCAATTTTATTGGTGGTCAGAAACACCTAACCTCAATGTTCATATCAGCGATGCAGGCTGAAAAGTATTTGATGAGTGGTGGTCAAGGATTTCTTGCTGTAGTCAAGGACCTTCAACAAGAAGAGACCAAGTTGGAGGATATTCCCATAGCTCGAGAATTCCCAGATGTCTTCCCTGAGGATTTGACTAATTTACCTCATGATCGGGAAGTCGAATTCTTTATTAATCTAGTTCTTGGAACTGGACCTATCTCAAAGGCCCCTTACCGTATGGTCCCGACTGAGCTAAAAGAACTGAAGGATCAACTACTAGAGCTCCTAGATCGAGGATTTATTAGACCCAGTACTTCTCCTTGGGGTGCTCCAGTTCTATTTGTTAAGAAGAAGGATGGCAGTCTTCGACTCTGCATTGATTACCGGGGAATCAATAAAGTAACAGTGCGAAATAAGTATCCTCTGCCAAGGATTGACGACTTGTTTGATCAACTTCAAGGAGCCCGGATATTCTCAAAGATTGATCTTAGGTCTGGGTACCATCAGCTCAAAGTCAAAGAAGGGGATGTACCAAAGACAGCATTTAGAACCAGATATGGCCACTATAAATTCTTGGTGATGCCGTTTGGGTTAACTAATGCCCCAGCAGCATTCATGGACTTAATAAACATAATTTTTAAACCATATCTGGATCAGTTTGTGGTGGTTTTCATTGATGATATTCTGATATATTCCAAGAGCCATAAGGAGCATGAGGACCACCTGAGAATTATGCTACAGATTCTGCAAGAGAAGAAGCTTTATGCCAAGCTGAAGAAGTGTGAATTTTGGTTGGATCAAGTATCTTTCTTGGGTCATATAATCTCTAAAGATGGTGTATCTGTGGACCCGAAAAAGATTGAAGCTATCACTAACTGGAGCCGACCTTCCAATGTGGCAGAAGTCAGAAGCTTCTTGGGATTAGCCGGGTATTACCAAAAATTTGTGGAGAATTTTTCTCGCATTGATCTACCCCTAACTCGCTTAACCCAAAAGCGAGTGAAGTTTGACTGGACAGTGGAGTGTGAGGAAAGTTTCCAGGAGTTAAAGCAGCGCCTGGTGTCAGCTCCCATTCTTGTTCTGCCAACGGGATCTGAAGGTTTCACTATATACACTGATGCCTCTCGAAAAGGATTGGGATGTGTTTTGATGCAGAATGAAAGAGTGATAGCTTATGCCTCCAGACAACTGAAACCTTATGAGCAAAATTATCCTACTCATGACCTGGAATTGGCTGCTGTGGTTTTTGCTTTGAAGATTTGGCGGCATTATCTATATGGAGTGTCATGTGATGTGTATACAGATCATAAGAGTCTAAAATACATCTTTACACAGAAGAGCTAATTTAAGGCAGAGGAGGTGGTTGGAACTATTGAAGGATTATGACCTGAATCTACAGTATCATCCTGGGAAGGCCAATGTAGTAGCTGATGCCTTGAGCAGAAAATCCTCTTCTGAGTTAGCTGCTATGATTACCTCCCAGCCTCACGTATTGAGAGATCTGGAGAAGTGGGAGGTTGGTCTGAGAGTACAGCAGTCTGATGACTTATTGCAGCACTTGTACTCCAGCCGACCTTAGTTGACAGAATCAAGTCATCCAGATGAAAGATCCAGATCTACAAAGGATTAAAGAAGTGGTACAATCAGGAGTTCAAAATGAATTTTATATAATGAAAGATGGATCCCTGAAATTTGAATGAAGACTTTGTGTGCCAAACAGTGAAGAGCTAAAGGCTGAAATTTTGAAAGAGGCTCACTACTCTCCCTATACTGTGCATCCAGGTGGCACTAAGATGTACAGAGACTTAAAGGAAAATTTTTGGTGGAAAGGCATGAAGAGGGAGATTGCTCAGTATGTGGCCAAGTGCTTGGTGTGTCAGCAAGTGAAAGCCGAGCATCAAAGGACTGCAGGACCTCTTCAGTCTCTGATGATTCCACAGTGGAAATGGGAAAAGATTACAATGGACTTTGTGACTGGTCTGCCCAAAACTCCTAAGAGCAACGATGCAGTTTGGGTCATTATGGACAGACTAATAAAATCAGCTCATTTCCTACCTTTCAGAGTTGGGGTCTCTAGTGAAAGATTGGCTAATTTGTATATTGAACAGATCATGAAACTCCATGGTGTTCCGGTATCTATTGTATCAGATAGAGATACCAGGTTTGTGTCCCAGTTTTGGAAGAGCCTCATAAGGCCATGGGAACCAAACTAAACTTCAGTACAGCCTATCATCCCTAGTCAGATGGACAATCAGAGAGGACCATACAGATTCTAGAGGACATGTTGCGAGCCTGTGTGATGGACTTGGATGGAGCTTGGGATAACCACTTACCTTTGGTGGAGTTGCATATAATAATAGTTACCAAGCCAGCATCCAGATGGCTCCATTTGAAGCTCTGTATGGTAGGAGGTGCAGATCTCCTATAGGTTGGGATGACATGAGGGAAAGGAAGTTGCTAGGCCCTGAGCTGATTCAGCAAACAGTAGATATGGTGCATTTAATCAGGGAGCGTCTTCGTACAGCTCAGAGCAGGCAAAAGAGCTATGCTGATGTCAGAAGAAGGGAATTGGAATTCTAGGTTGGGGATCATGTCTTCTTAAGGGTATCACCAACCAAAGATGTGATGAGATTTGGGATTAAAGGAAAGCTGAGCCCACGTTATATTGGACCTTTTGAGATCTTGAGCAGAGTTGGAGAGGTTGCTTACAGCCTGGCACTGCCTCCGATTCTATCTGGGGTACACAATGTTTTTCATGTATCTATGCTGAGGAAGTATATCTCTGACCCCAGCCATATCATAGCATATGAGCCTATACAGTTGAGGAAAGATTTATCATATGAGAAGCATCCTTTGCGTATCGTAGACCGCAAAGATCAAGTTCTAAGATGGTGTACCATTCCCTATGTCAAGGTGCAATGGAATAATCATTCTGAAAGGGAGGCTACTTGGGAACTGGAGGAAGAAATGAAAGAAAAGTATCCACGACTATTTGTATCTTAAAATAGTTAATGATTGAAAACTGTTAGCTTTAGTTGATTGTAGTCCTTGGGACAGAAATTTGGACCTTTAATTTTTTTCTAATAAAAGTTATCAATTTCGAGGCCGAAATTTTTATAAGGAGGGGAGAATGTAATCCCCTAGATTTCTCAATTGCTCGTGAGAGTTATCACGAGGTCAGATGATAGACTCTAGATATTTGAATTCTAAGTATATCTTAATTGCTCGTGAGAGTTATCACGAGGTCAGATGATAGACTCTAGATATTTGAATTTCAAGTATATCTAATTACAGAGTCCCTTGATTTGGGGACTCTGCAATGCCTATAAAAGATGATGTGGAACCCTCCTTCCCATCATACGTGGATGCCCCCTTCTCATCATCTCCTCGTAGCGGACGTTTCTTCCCCAACGTGCCTGCCTCTGGTAAGTTCCCTGTCCATGCATGAGAGAGAGAAGGATTGAGAGAGAAAGTTAAAAAAAAAAAAAAAAAAATGGAGAACAGGGAGGAGCCGGGTTACAGAACCCAGCTCTCTTCCCTTCCTCTGTGAGACGGTACTGGCTCAGGCCCAGCGGCGTGCCCGCCACCTCGCCGGGCCTGAGCCCCGGCCGACGACCCCACCGGCACCGGGGGCGGCGTCCGGTTGGGTGCCGGAGAATAGTGAGAGAGTGAAGAGGGCGGAGGAGGGAGAAAGTGGCAATCTGTGAACGATTCACCACCGGTCCGATCCTTGGTTCGGGCCCGGCGGTGTGCTCGCCGCTTCGCTGGGCCTGGGCCTTGGTCAGAGACCTCCACTGGCGCCGGGCGTGCGTCTGGTGGAGGTCCGGCCGGCCGTGGTGGCCGGCCGTGCCGCCGGCGTGATCCTTAGCCACAGAAGACAGTGAGAGAGAAAGAGAGGGATAAGAGAGAAATTGGAGAGAGAGAGAGGGAGGGAAGGTCGACCTCGGTGACGGCCGGCTTTGGTCCGGCTAATGGCGGCCGGACCGACGCCAATTTGGCGGAATTGGCATCGGCACCGTGGAAGACACGCGGGCGAAGAGAGAGAAAAGAAAGTGTTAAATTGCCAAATTGATGAGAGAGAGAGCATGGGGGAGGCTGGCCACGGCGGTGGCCGGCCACGGTCCGGCCAACGGCGGCTGGACCGCCTTCAATTTGGCCGGCGGCGGCCCTGGCCGCCGGCGCGACACTCAGCTCCTCTGTTTCTTTTGAAACAGAGGAGCTGGGTTAATAGAGAATTAATGGGCTGTTGGGTCGTCTGGTTTTTAGGCCTTGTTGGGTCGTCTTTGAGCCCAGTTTGAGCAGCGTTTTGGGCCCTGTATCGGGCCGAGAATGGTAAAGTAAATATATGGCCCAAATTAGGATTGATTCTAGTTTCTGGGAATAATTTTATTTCCCTATTTGGGTGTATACATTGAGAGATATTCAAGCCCAAAGTTGGGCCCGTGAAGTGGTTTGGGTAGAGTTTAAGAATTATTTTATAATTCCGATTTTAGAAATTTAATAATGAAAAATGATTCTGTAGGTTCCCAGAAGTCCAATTAGCTGGGTTATCAAGTGAAATTCGTGTACTGTGATAAGTAAGTCAAGTATTATAATTTTATTAATTATTTAATTTGTGAAATGTAAAATTACATTTAAATATAATTATGTTAATCTGGCAAAATCATGTTATTACTATGATAATATGTAATCATGATAATGACAGTAAAACTTTATGTGTCGCCGCGGTTCTCATATGACAGATTATCACATGACAGATTCCCACATGACAGATTATCACATGACAGATTCTCACATGACAGATTCTCACATGACAGATTATCACATTATCACATGACAGATTATCACATGACAGATGACAGATACTGGTACCAGGACCCTTCCTCTTAGGGGATATTTAAGAGGGCTACACATGATGTGTATTGTAGGGCCGTGGGACGCATAAAGAAAAATAATGACAGTATAAATAATGTAATTGTTATTGAATTAAGTTTCAAACTAATTGATCTGATGACATGAACCTAATGATAGCCTGATAAATGAAATTTTGAAATTATATTAGGCTTACTTATTGAGTGTGAGCTCATAAAATTCTCATAATGTTTTTTAGAGCCTTAGGAATGAAGATGGATAATTGAGATAGAAGGAGTTCTATTAAGAAGACTTAGTTTTATTATATTGATTTAGTTCAGATTTTGTAGGGCAGATAGCCCAAGACTGATAATTCTGGTTTGTAATAAATCATGGATATAGAATTTGCTTTATATTGATTTATGTGATAAGCTCAAGACGCCTTGCATGCCTGGCATGCGGCGGGTTGTCATCCTAGTTCGAATTTTGGGACTGGGGCGTGACAAAACCACAAGATAAAAATATGAGTTTAGTACAAAATAGCTCCTTTTGAGCAGATTTTTCAAAATAAAAGCAAAGTTTAGAAGGGCCTGTTTAGATTCGATTTGAGTGCAGGCTTTTCTTCTTTTCTTCTTTTATTCAACTCCTTTGAAGTGTGGAATCGGGCCTCAGCTCAGATTCTTCACGGATTGAATGTTGGAGTTAATTTGAACTTATTCTCCCTTTCTTTGAATGTTGAAAATCTCTTGATTTGATCTTGAATGGAATGGCTCTTGGATTTTCTTCTAGACTTTCTTGGATTGATGAACTTGAGCACAGATGAAGTCTCCTTTGATTTCACTCCTCTTTCACTCTATTTTTGAATCTCGGATTTTTCAAATGACGCTCTGTTTTTCCTCTTTCTGAAAGATTTTTCTCTTTTTTTTTCTCTCTTGATCTATATATGTATATCTTTTGATTTGAAAACGGCCTCTATATTTATAGACTTTGCAAAAATGTAGCCGTTAGAAACAAAGAAATATAGCCTTTATTGAAAAATATTACCATTGGCACTGAGTTGGCATACAGAAAAAGTCACGCCCAGATTTGTGATTTGTTGGAGTCGGCTCCAACTTTAGGCGAGTCGGCTCGAAGGCGCGATGCCAAAAATAGAAACATTCAGATAGTTAAGGGGTCGACTCAAGAAAAATAAGGTGTCGGCTCCTGACAGTCGGGGGTCGACTCATGAAAAGCAAGGGGTCGACTCGAGAAGTGCTCAAAAAAATAACTCTCTGGAGTCTGAGCAGAATCGACTCTTACAGTCATGGAGTTGGCTCGACAATATCGGGGGTTGACTCTTGAAATCACAGGGGTCGACTCGAGAAAATCAGGAATCTCTGTATACTGAGTGGAGTCGACTCTGAAACTCTAGAGTCGGCTCCGGAACGTATCAAAAGTCAGAGAATTTTCTGATTGACTTTGAAATTCGTTCCAGATTAATTTTAAATTAATTTTGACTTGAATATAATAAATTTGACATTAAGAATCAATTCAAGATATGTTCCAAAAACTCATTGATTGAAATATGAAGTATAAAAATTTCTTTTTGAAAGCTTAAACATGGAGCTTGAAGCTACTTTCCAATTGATTATAGTCATACTTAACATACTCATTGATTATGAGAAATAAATTCATTGCTCATGTAAATAAATTCATTGCATCTTTTAATATACTCATGGCTTTTGGTAATCATCAAAATCAATAAAATTGAGGCAACAATTTCTCAACAATCTCCCCAACAATTATGATGAATTCCGCATCAGGTAAGTATTTTATAAGTATTTTTATATGTAACAAATTATTTATGAAGATCCTATATTGCTAACAAGTGGTATTAGAGCCAAGGTTCTAAAATAAATAATTTGTTCGTATATTATGATTGGTTAATTTTCATTAGAATGAATTGACGGTGAATATTTAATCTTTTAAGTTATGATTAGTTGTATTATTGGCCATTAATCTATTCCATGAAAAGGTTCATCGCCAGGAGAACCCTGGCTGATCTGTTACGAATTAATGGCATGCATTGATAAGATCATTGTGTTATACTAGTATGTATGGCAAAACTGATATTTATAGATTGAAGCAGATTGATAATCTATGAAGGTTGATGTCGGCTAATGCATGCAGCATGTCATTATCAAAATTGAATGTTAGATTTTTTAAATAATACTAGTATTATTGTTTAGTTATATGACATTAAGATAAATTAGTTAGTTAGTCACCAAAGTGGCCAAACTAATTTATATCCAGTCATATAATTTATGAGATTTTTAATAATATTAGTATTATTTCTTAGTTATATGATATTAAGATAAATTAATTAGTTAGTCACCAAAGTGGCCAAACTAATTTATATTTAGTCATATAATTTATGAAATTTTAGTTATATGACATTAAGATAAATTAGTTAGTTAGTCATCAAAGTGGCCAAACTAATTTATATTTAGTCATATAATTTATGAGAATTTTGATATTAGTATTATTGTATAGTTATATGACATAAAGATTAAATTAGTTAGTTAGTCACCAAAGTGGCCAAACTAATTTATATTTAGTCATATAATTCATGAAATTTTAATAACATGACATCAAGATTAAATTAGTTAGTTAGTCACCAAAGTGGCCAAACTAATTTATATTCAGTCATACAATTTATGAAATTTTATAGAATGTTGTTAATGATTTGTTGGTTGTTAGAAATTAAGAATTCGCCCAAAGATGGATTAATATTCTATAACTAACAAACCTAAAGGAGAAAATCTAATATCCTCTTATCAAATATAATATAGATATCCAAAGATACTATATATATATTTGATAAGATTTATTAATTTCTTTAAAAGTTTAAATAGCATTCTAATTATGATGTATAGTGTTGAATTTACCCAAATGAAATCTACAATATATTTTGTGTTTAATTATCTGAATTTGAGCATTTATGTTTTGCAGCTGTTTCTCTCCATTCATATGCTTCTGCTGTTACCATCTTTAATGGCTTAAACTTCTCTGAATGGCATGAGCAAGTCAATTTCCATTTAGGTGTCTTGGATCTTGACTTGGCACTATTAGAAGAAAAGCCTACTGACATTACGAATATGAGCAGTGAGACAGAGAAGTTAAAACATAAAGCATGAGACAGATCTAATAGATTATGTCTAAGTTTTATGCAAATGACAATTGCCAACAATAATAAGTCTACTCTTCCAGAAAATATAACAGCTAAAGAATATCTTAAGCTTGTGGAAGAGCACTTTCGTTCCGCTGATAAGTCACTTGCAGGGACACTGATGGCTGAACTCACGACCATGAAACATGATGGGTCACAAAGTATGCAGCAACATGTCCTAGATATGACTGATATTGCAGCAAGACTTAAGACCCTAGAAATGGTTGTGGATGACTCCTTTTTAGTATAATTCATTATGAACTCATTACCTCAATAGCATGAGCCTTTTCAAATTAACTATGACACTATTAAATAAATGTGATGTTAATGAATTGGCCAATAAGCTTACTCAAGAAGAAAGGGGATTGAAAGCACAAGGGGATTATTCAATAAACCTAGTAGGTCAAGGAGCTGGTAAAGTTATCAAGCCAAAATTCAAGAAATTTAAGAAGAAAGCACCCACTAAAGTATTACAGGTTGCTGATAATGATAAGAAGGAAAGAAAGAAAGATAAATGCCACTTTTGTAAGAAAGAAGGACATTATCAGACAGATTGTCTGAAACGGAAAGCTTGGTTCGAAAAGAAAGGTATCTTTCATTATGCTTCTCCAATTTATGAATCAAACTTATCTGAAGTTCCTTCTAACATTGGTGGTTGGATTCTGGTGCCACTACTCATGCTTCCAATGTAATGCAGGGATTCCTTACAATCCAGAGCATAAACCCAAATTAAAACTTCTTGTTCATGGGAAACCGAGAGAAGGCCCCAATTGAAAGCATAGGGACTTATCGTCTTACTTTAGATACTGGGCATCACCTGAATCTACTACAAACTCTCTATGTTCCTTCATTTTCTAGAAATTTAGTTTCTGTTTTGAAACTTGATGTTAATGGGTTTAGTTTTAAGATTGGAAAAGGATGTTTTAGTTTATTTAATAAAGATGGTTCCTTTATTGGTTCTGGAATTCTTATGGATGAATTATATAAATTGAAACTTGATGATAAATTTTCTGCATCCCTGATGTGTGTCCATCAAAATATTAGAATTAAGCGTAGTATAGAAAATGATAACTCTGCTTTCTTGTGGCATAAACGTTTGGGTCATATATCCAAAGAACGACTACAAAGATTAGTAAAGAATGAGATTTTACCAAATCTAGATTTTACTGATCTCGGTTTATGTGTGGATTGCATTAAGGGAAAGCAAACTAAACATAACAAGAAAGGAGCTACAAGAAGTACTCAGCTTCTTGAAATTATACACACTGATGTATGTGGACCTTTTGATACTCCATCTTTTGGTGGAGAAAAGTTCTGTATCACCTTTATAGATGATTTTTTTCGTTATAGATATGTCTATTTGCTTAAAGAGAAATCTCAAGCTGTAAATGCTCTTGAGGTATTTACTAAAGAGGTTGAAAGACGACTAGACAGAAAAGTAAAAATTATAAGATCTGATAGAGGTGGTGAGTATTATGGAAAGTACAATGAATCAGGGCAAAATCCAGGTCCATTTGCAAAATTCCTCGAAAGATATGGCATATGTGTACAGTATACTATGCCAAGCACACCTCAACAAAATAGTATGATAGAAAGGCGAAATAGAACATTAATGGATATGGTTAGGAGTATGATAAGTAATTCCTCATTACCAAAATCTTTGTGGACGTATCACTTAGAACTGCAGTATATTTACTGAATAGGATTCCTATTAAGGCAGTTTCTAAAACTCCTTTTGAGTTATGGACTGGAAGGAAACCTAGTTTAAGACACCTGCAAGTTTGGGGTTGTCTAGTAGAAGCACGAGTGTATAATCCATGAAAAGAAATTGGATTCTCAAACTGTCAGTGGTTACTTTATAGGTTACCCAGAGAAATCCAAAGGGTACAGGTTTTATTGTCCAAACCATAGTTCTAGAATTATTGAGACAGGCAATGCCAAATTTATTGAGAATGGTGAAGTTAGTGGGAGTGCTGACAAACAGATTGTAGATATCAATGAAGTAAGAGTTAATGTTTCATTACCCATAAATGTTTCTGAATCTACAATCATTCCTTACATTGTTCCAGAATTACAAAACCAAAACAACAATGAACAATGTTTGAATGAAGAAGTACCCCATGAAGAGCCTAACTTACCAATAGCTGACAAAATTGAACCATGTGGAATAGCATTAAGTAAACCTGTAAGGATACAAAAATCAGCTATTTCAGATGATTATTTGGTTTATTTGCAAGAGTTAGATTTTGATTGTGACATTTATGAAGATCCTGTTTCATTTTCACAAGCCATTAACAGTGATAAGTCTGATAAATGGATTGATGCTATGAAAGATGAATTAAAATCAATGGCTGAAAACAATGTCTGGGATCTTGTCGAATTGCCAGAAGGTTCTAAACAAGTTGGATTTAAATGGGTTTTTAAAACCAAACGTGACTTGAATGGCAATATCGAACATTTTAAAGCTATACTTGTTGCCAAGGGTTATACTCAGAAGGATGGCATTGATTATAAAGAGACATTTTCACCAGTTTCAAAGAAAAATTCATTAAGAATCATTATGGCTTTGGTAGCTCAATATGATTTAGAGTTACATCAAATTGATGTGAAAACAACCTTTCTTAATGGGGATATAGAGGAAGAAATTTATATGGATCAACCTGAAGGTTTTTCTATGGAAGGAAAGGATCATATGGTGTGTAAACTTAAGAAATCAATATATGGACTTAAACAAGCTTCCAGACAATGTTATATTAAGTTCAATGACACTATTACATCTTTCGGTTTTCATGAAAATATCGTTGATCGATGTATTTACTGAAAGATTTATGGAAGTAAGTTTATATTTTTGGTTCTATATGTTGATGATATTTTGCTTGCTGCTAATGATTTAGATATCTTGTATGAGACTAAAAATTTTCTTTCTAAGAATTTTGAGATGAAAGATATGGGAGAGGCATCTTATGTGATAGGAATTTCTATATTCAGAAAGAGATCACATGGATTGTTAGGGTTGTCTCAGAAAACTTATATCAAGAAAATTCTTGAGAAATTTAATATGAACAACTGTTCAGCGTGTATTGTGCCAATACAAAAAGGGGATAAATTTAGTCTTATGCAATGTCCAAAGAATGATGTGGAACGTAAGCAAATGGAATATATTCCATATGCTTTGTTGTGGGTAGCTTGATGTATTTGCAAACCTGCACAAGACCAAATATCAGCTTCGCGGTTGAGATGTTGGGCCACTATCAGAGTAACCCTGGCATTGATCATTGGAAAGCTGCAACGAAAGTGATGAGATATCTTCAAGAAACTAAGGATTATATGCTCACATTTAGAAGATCTGATCAGTTGGAAGTGATTGGATATTCAGATTCAGATTTTGCTGGTTGTGTTGACAATATAAAGTCAACTTTTGGCTATGTGTTCCTGTTGGAAGAAGGAGCAATTTCATGGAAAAGTGCCAAACAATCAATCATTGCCTCATCCACTATGGAAGCAGAGTTTGTAGCATGTTATTAAGCTACAATTCAAGCATTATGGCTACGGAACTTCATTTTAGGGCTTGGGGTTGTTGACACCATTACCAAGCCGCTGCAAATTTATTGTGATAATTCCGCAGCAGTTTTCTTCTCCAAGAATGACAAATATTTCAGATGTGCTAAACATATGGAATTAAAGTACTTTACTGTTAAGGAGGAGGTCCAGAAACAAAGAGTGTGCATTGAACATATTAGAACGGATCTCATGATAGCAGATACTTTGACTATAGGTTTACAACCAAAAATATTTAAAGAACATGTACATAGAATGGGTCTTGGTTGTATTGAAGATTGATTATGATGATGTTATGTATTAAAGATTGATTATGATGATATTATGAATTAAAGATTGATTATGATGATGTTGTGTCACTCTTGAGCTCATTAATATGATATGTTTCTGGTTTTATTTATTATTTCTTGTTTCTTATGCTTGTATACACTTACTGTTTTGAACAAGAAATTTACTGTGTCTTTCAGACAATTAAGTAGACATTAAGTTATTTATATATAAATTATATGACTTAACATGATAAGTTGCTAATACAGTAGTATATGGAAGGGAGTATGCAAATTGGAAGTATATGACCGCCATAACTCTTATTATGTGATTTATTATGTTAAAGTCAATCATGATTCAAGAATGACATTATGAAATTTAATTTTGGGCACCTAATGTTTGCACTATTAAATATTAATGTCATCAACTTTCGGCCCAAGTGGGAGAATGTTAGATTAGTCAGCCCTTTAATGCAAGATTGTTATGTAAGATTGTTACAAAGGCGAAGAGTCACTCTTTCTCGATCTAGCTGATATGCGAAAGGTGAAGGGCCACATCTAGCCTAATGTGCGAAAGATTGTTAATGTAAGATTGTTACAAAGGCGAAGAGTCGCTCTTTCTCGATCTAGCTGATATGCGAAAGGTGAAGGGCCACATCTAGCCTAGTATGCGAAAGATGAAAGGCCACCCATTATTTATTCTGCATGTGCGACGAAGGGCTATCAATCGGCTGTTAATGGTCTGAAAGTTTAAGCCATTAACATCCGTATTAAAGTTATTAATTGGTGTTTGATGAAAATACCAATTGAATGTTATATATATAAATAATTAGTCCTCTTTCTTCCTGAAAAAGTTAGCAAGAATCCATCATTATCTTCTATAAAAGGAATGAGGCTAAGGGAGAGAAACTAGTATTTTGTAGAAAAGGCTGTCAAAATCTGAAGAGGTTATCAAAATTTAACCAGATTCAAGTCTCAAGTCTACATATTATCATGATGAACTCCGCATCCGCATCAGGTAAATACTATTATGATGAATTCCGCATCAGGTAAGTATTTTATAAGTTTTTTTATATGTAACAAATTATTTATGAAGATCCTATATTGCTAACAAAAAATACTAAAAAGAAAGGGTTAGAAGAGATGGAGCTGGGTTTGTTGTTGCTGCCGAAGAAAAAGAGAAGAACAATTGAAGCCCCATTGAAGCCTTCGCTTGATAAGTAGAGTTGGGCACATGGGCGGCACGACTCGGCACGAGCTGAGCTGTACCAGCATGATTCATTAAACCATGCCATTTCAGGCTTAAAAAATTTGGCCCGCTGATTCGGCAGGGCACGGCCCATGATGGGCCCATGCCGGCATGGCATGGCCCACATGGGCCGGTGGCACGGCACACATGGGCGATTGGAAGAGGCTAGAAAGGGTGCTAGCTCCACCTTTCAGGAAAAGCAAGGAGAAGAAAGGCGGATCCGGACCTAAATATTTTTTGACCGTACCATGCTTGGCACGGGCCATATTACTGGGCCGTGCCAAGCATGACCCAGCTAGTGGTATGGCCCGGCGGGCCTGGGCCTGGAACGCATGGCCCAGTACCCAATACTATTGATAAGAAGGCTAAAACCTGCTAAGACTAAAATTTATAATTTTTTTTATTTTTATCCTCTTCATCTCATTTATCAGACAGAAGCCATCTGTAAAAAAAAACTCATCAAGCTAGAATCCGAAGGTAGAATTTTTTGAGAACAAAAAAAAAAACTGAGATTAGGGCTTGAGTTTTCAGAAATGTTGGTCTGTTTGGTTCTTGATTCAGAATATTATTTTTAAAATATGAATTATATCTAAAGATCTGAGTTATATTTTGTTAATTTTAATATTTAAGAATACGTTTTGTTGGTATTTTTAAAAACGTTTTGAGAAAGAAATGATAAAAATCTGAATAACATCCGAAAAGAATTCAAAGAAAACGTCGCTTTAATATTTTTCAGATTCATTCAGATTTTTAAGGTTATTTCAAAAAAAATATTTTTAAAAATAATTCAATCAAATACGTTTTTCATATTATGAATTTAATTTTTTATTTTTAAAAATAAAAAATTCAATCCAAACCAAAGAGATCAAATTAAGGCTCGGATGAATAACACCTAAAGTCAACAGACAATCAACGAAAACAAAAAATAATTAAATTATCAAAATTATCAATTTATATAATAAAATATTAAAAATAACTTTACTTTGAGGATGGTTCATATAATAAAATATTAAAAATAACTTGTAACAATGAGTCTCCAGCCGGTTGAACGCACGTGCTTCCGGCCTTGCACGGGCTTAGGTGGCAGAGCAGGTAAATGCCACGTGAGACTTTTAGGTTGCTGACTTGTTGCACACGCCAAGACTAAACCTACGGTATTGGGTGGAGCCCATGCATGTTACACGACTTAATAAAAAAAAGAATAAAATATAAATTATTATCCATTATTTAAGTACAATCAATGCATCACATGTTGCATTAACATGCATGTTAAATACTATTAAATTATACTTATTTATAAATTTGAGCACATTTAAAAAAATTTAAGTAGGTATAAAATATATGAGTAATTAAGTATAATATGTCATAATTTAATAGCATTTCAAACATATGATAGTTAAGCATAATATGTTAAATAATATAAACACAATGTAATATCGTAAATCATATGGATGCAATTTGATTGTGCTTAAACCACAAATAGTAATATATATTTTACTGACGATAAAAGATAAAAATATACTTTTAATTTTTAAAATTTTTATTATTGTACTTTAGTCTTTTTATTTTTTAAAAATATTATTTTTTTTAACATTTCATTGCATGAGTTCAGTTAAAATTATTGGAATAGCTAATGTGTGTATTACTTTATCAACAATCTGTAACCCCGGGATCTTAATTACCTGGTTCGCGAGACTTAGCGTAGGATCCCTGGATTGGGTGACGCCTGAACTCCCGCGGTTACGTGTGGCGGCTGGGTTTTCAATTCCGGCATAGCGAATGAGTTTCCTGAGTCCCTGGACCAAGGCGTCGCGTAGAGTTTATATGGAGATGGAGGGTGACTCCCTTCTTTAACCGAGCGCTCATCTCCTCTAGGTAATCATCTACTTCCTTCCTAGTCCCGAGAGAGAGGGAGTTAGAGATGAATCGGGAGAGAGAGACAGCCTGAGACGGTGAATTGGCTGTCTCTGTGCCGATTTTGGTTCGGACTCGGCGGTGTACCCATCGCCTTGCCGGGCCTAAGCCTTGGCCGGTGGCCCCACTAGCATCGGAGGCGGCGTCCAGTGGGGTACCGGAGGAGAGAGAGACGGAGGAGAGAGCCAATTGGCTCTTTTCCTGGGCAGGAGATGAACCGGCTTCCGTTGTCGGTTTAGGCCCGGCGGCGTGCTCGCCGCCTCGCCAGGCCTGGGCGGCGGCCGATGGCCCTCACCGGCGTCGGGCGACCGTTCAGTAAGGATCCGGCCGGTCGTTCCATCGGCATAGTGACGTGCCGTGGTGAATCAAAGAGAGAAAGAGAGAGATAGAGAGGAAAATTGGAGAGAGAGAGAGGAGGGCTGCGGCCGGCTCTGGTTCGGCCACCGGTGGCTGGGCAGCCCCAAATTTGGCCAGTGGCGGCCCTGGCCGCCGGCACGAATTACCCTCTGTTTCGGTTGAAACAGGGGAGCAAGGGGGGATGGAAAGAGTTTGGGCCGGTTGGGCTGTCCGAGATTTGGGCCCTGTTGGGCCGGTTCAAGAGCCCTATTTGAGAAGCATTTTGGGCCCTGTATCGGGCCGTGAATGGCAAAATAAAAATATGGCCCGATTCTGTGTTAAATCTAGTTTCTTGGGGTATTTTTAGTTTCCTATTTGGGCGTATATAATGGGATATATTCAAGCCCAAAGTTGGGCCCATGGATTAGTCTGGGTAGAGTTTTAAGAGTCACTTTATTATTTAGATTTTAGAGATTTAATTGTGAAAAATGATGCTGTAGGTGCCCAGATATCTAAATAGCTAGTTTACCATTTGGATTTGCATACTGAGGTAAGTAAGCCAATTATCATAAATTTTATAATATTTAATATGTAAAGTTTGGAATTATAGTTATATTAATTTATGAAATTATGAAATGAGAAAAATAGAATTTGATATTTGACTTGGCTATTTTGAAATTAGTAAATAGTACCATGTTTATGCATTTGAGTATTTATTATGGTTATATACAACTGCTATATTTTGCAAAGTAGTGACTTGTAAATATGCAAAATTGAATGATGTGACTATTTTGACATTGCAAAATAAACTGGTACTATACATGCATTTTTTTATGCTATGCATGTACAAACCACTGTATATGTGATATAAGGAGCTTATGCTTATGCTGATGCATGATGTGTGATATGCAATTATAATGATGATATTGAAATATACTTATATGTGTCGCCACGGTTCTCATACGATGTGGATTGATGTGAAATGCCAAGTGATACGTGACCCACCTTCACAGAGGAAGATATGTAAGGACACACACCTGTAGGGTGTGTTATGATTGATTATGATACGGGACCCACTTTCACAGGGGAAGATATATGGAGGACACACATATGTAGGGTGTGTTATGATTGTTTATGTTAATGGCATAACGCTGGTACCAAGACCCTTCCTCTTATGGGACATTTAAGAGTGATACACCAGTTGGGTGTTGTAGGGCCGTGGGACACATAGGAGATCAGTGATTATATAAATACAGTGGGTTTGTTTACATTGCATTGTTTGACATTTATTATGTAATTAAGCTTCCAAATTATTTTGAGTTGATGATATGCATGTTCTGATAGCATGATAAATATAATTGAATTGGAAGCTTTTCATGAAAATGTGATTTGAAAATATCTTGAAATGCTATAATGATATATGACTATTTTTACATTATAATAGGCTTACTTTTTGAGTGTGAGCTCATGTAAATCTCACAATGTTGTTCAGAGCCTCAGGAGTGAAGAAGGACTTATGGGGTTGATGGAGCTTCTAGTTAAATAAATTAGTTCCATTATGTTGTTGTAACCCCGGATATGCTTGTGTGTAGGGCTTGTAGCCCAAACCTTATAGTTATAGTTTGTTTTAAGTTATAGTTTGGATTGAATTTTATAATTATTGCCTTTATATTGATTTATGTGATAATTTTATGACGCCTTGCGTGCCCGGCACGCGGCGGGTTGTCACCCTAGCCCGATATTTGGGTCTGGGGCGTGACAGCTTATATGGTATCAGAGCTTAGGTTATGACCCTAGAGACATTTACATGATGACACTTTAGGCAAAATACTAAGATGATATGAGACATTATAACTTTATAGGAATTCGACATTATACTTAGAGACACCTGACATTTTAATTTATGATATTAACCAACTAATTTAACAGGATATAGATATGGCTCGTCGTACTAGGAGCCAACTGTATGAGGAGGACTCTCTGGCCGGTAATGCTGATCAGCCGGTGGGTCAAGGGACTACTGGAGGTTCGGCTCCTGCCAACCCAGTAGGAACTGAGCACCAGCAATTCCAGTCCGAGATGCTTCAAGCTCTCTCGGGTATGGCGCAGTCTATGAGGGACATGCAGCATCAGATTCAGCAGGCTTTGACCACTCAGTCTACTCCCTGCTCCGACTCAGCTGCTCCCACTGCCCCGCAGACTCAGCCTTCCTACCATTCCGCAGCCTACCCTCTGCTTCAAACCTTACCTACTCATCCTGCACCATGACCCAGCCTACTCCATCTCAATCCTGGTGGGGTTGGCCGTAGCTTTGCAGATTTCAAGAAATTTGCCCCTGCTCCCTTCTCTGGTTCTAGTAACCCTATTGATGCTGAGAGATGGGTGCGTGATATGGAGAAGGCCTTTCATGGCCCATGGTAGTCAGGAGATGGAGAGGATCAGATTTGCTACTTATCTCCTTCAAGGAGGAGGCTTATGATTGGTGGTTATTAGAGGAGCAGCGTCGGGGTGGTCAGACTATTTCTTGGGAAGTTTAAGGAGGTATTTTTCGATAAGTACTTTCCCAGGAGTATGCAGAGGAGGATGGAAACAGAATTTCTCAAGTTGGAGCAAAGGAATCTCTCGGTGGCCCAATATGAAGCTGAATTCACCAGGCTGGCCCGTTTTGCTCCAAGTATAGTATCTAATGAAATGGCCAAGATCGCCCGTTTCACGGAGGGACTTCGACCCAGGCTGATGCAGGCGGTCAACGCATTTGAGCTTCCCACTTATAGTGCCGTGGTGAATAAGGCCTTAGTAATTGAGAGAGATATGAATACTGTTCAGAGGGATTGGGAGCAGCAGAGAAGAGGAAAGGGCATAATGCTAGTCAGCCCTCAGCTCATGCCAAGAAGAGAGGCGTACCCCAGGCCCCAGGAGGACAACCAAATAGAGAGGCTCTCTGCATTCGCTGTGGGAATTTCCACCCGGGAAACCTTGCCGTGGAGCCTGGTGCCTGTTTCTCTGTGGGAAAGACTGGCCATAAAGAGCCACATGTCCTCTTCGACAGAACAGCTGCCTCTTCCAGTCAAGGAGATCAGCAGCAGCAGCAGCCACCGAGGACTCAGGGAAGGGTCTTCGCCCTCACTCAGCAGGATGCTGCCGCTTCTAATTCTGTGGTGACAGGTATACCAATATTTCACATCTAGCGTTACATTCTTATCCTGTGCAATGGATTAATAACTAGTTAGACATTATATTCTTGTTGTTTAAATGAAATCTCATTTATGTCCAGGAATGATTAAATAGGCAATGATTATGCTCAGACTCTAATTGATCCGGGTGCCACGCATTCATTTATATCTGACACCTACCTTGGCAAGAATGCATCATTGACACCTGAATCTCTAGACCATGAGTTACACATTGCCTTTCCAAATGGTGATACAATGAAAGTTGATACTATATGCAAATCCTGCCCGATTATCATTGAGGATAGGAAACTGAATGCCAATCTTATTGTCCTTCCTTTGAAATTCGTTGATGTTATCCTTGGCATGGATTGGTTAGCTTCCTATCATGCTTCTGTAGATTGTTTCAGAAAGATAGTCAACTTCAAGATTCCTTGTCAGCCCGAATTTAGTTTTACTGGTGGCCAGAAACTTCTAGCCTCAGTGCTTATTTCGGCACTACAGGCTGAAAAATATCTGAGGAGTGGTGGCCAAGGATTTCTTGCTGTTATTAGTGATCTTCAAAAGAAAGAGGCCAAGTTGGAGGATATTCCTATAGTTAGAGAATTCCCTGATGTCTTTCCAGATGAATTATCAGAGTTGCCCCCTGACCGAGAGGTTGAGTTCTCCATTGATTTGTTCCTGGAACTGGACCTATATCCAAGGCCCCTTACGCATGGCCCCGGTTGAGCTAAAAGAGTTAAAGGACCAATTGCAGGAACTCCTAGATCGGGGATTTATCAGGCCTAGTGCTTCTCCTTGGGGTGCCCCAGTTCTATTTGTTAAGAAGAAGGATGGCAGTCTTCGGCTATGCATTGATTATCGGGAAATCAATAAGGTGACAGTGCGGAATAAGTATCCTTTGCCGAGGATTGATGATTTGTTTGACCAACTTCAAGGAGCCCGGGTATTCTCTAAAATTGATCTCAGGTCGGGTTATCATCAGCTTAAAGTCAAGGATGAGGATGTTCCTAAGACAGCTTTCAGATCTAGATATGGCCATTATGAGTTTTTGGTGATGCCATTTGGTCTGACCAATGCCCCGGCAGCGTTCATGGATTTGATGAACAGAATATTTAGGCCATACCTGGATCAGTTTGTAGTTGTATTTATCGATGATATCTGATCTATTCTAAGAGTCTCAGGGAGCATGAGGATCACTTGAGATTAGTGCTTCAGACTCTTCGGGAGAAGAAGCTTTATGCCAAGCTGCAGAAGTGTGAGTTTTGGTTGGACCAAGTAGCTTTCTTGGGTCACATTATTTCTGCGGAGGGCATTTCTGTAGACCCGAAGAAGATTGAAGCTATTACTAACTGGAGCCGACCTTCCAATGTGGCTGAAGTCAGAAGCTTCTTGGGGCTAGCCGGATACTATAGGAGATTTGTGGAGACTTCTCTCGCATCGCTCTACCCCTAACTCGTTTAACCCAGAAACGAGTGAAGTTTGACTGGTCAGAGGAGTGTGAGGAAAGTTTTCAGGAGCTAAAGCAGCGTTTGGTGTCAGCTCCCATCCTTGTTCTCCCGACAGGATCTGAGGGTTTCACACTTTATACTGATGCCTCTCGGAAAGGATTGGGATGTGTTCTAATGCAGAATGGAAAGGTGATAGCCTATGCTTCTAGACAGCTAAAGCCTTATGAACAGAACTATCCGACTCATGATCTGGAATTAGCTGCGGTGGTTTTTGCTTTAAAGATTTGGCGGCATTATCTCTATGGGGTGTCGTGTGATGTGTATACAGACCATAAGAGTCTAAAGTATATCTTCACACAGAAGGAGCTCAATTTGAGGCAGAGGAGATGGTTGGAACTTTTGAAGGACTATGACTTGAATCTACATTATCATCCAGGGAAGGCCAATGTTGTGGCTGATGCTTTGAGTAGGAAAACCTCTTCCGAGTTAGCTGCTATGCTTACCTTCCAGCCTCACATTCTGAAGGACCTCGAGAGGTGGGAGATTGGACTGAGAGTACAGCAGTCTGATGGACTTGTCGCTGCACTTATTCTTCAGCCGATCCTTGTTGACAGAATTAAGTCCTCCCAGACGGAAGATCCAGATCTTCAAGGATTAAGGTTGCTGTTCAGTCAGGAGATCAGAGTGGATTTTATGTAATGGATGATGGATCCCTGAGATTTAAAGGCAGACTTTGTGTGCCTAGCAATAAGAGTTGAAAGCAGAAATTTTGAAGGAGGCTCACTACTCTCCCTATACTGTGCATCCTGGTGGTACTAAGATGTATAGAGACTTAAAAGAAAATTTTTGGTGGAAAGGGATGAAGAGGGATATTGCTCAGTTTGTGGCCAAGTGCTTAGTATGTCAGCGGGTGAAGGCAGAGCATCAAAAACCTGCGGGACCTCTTCAATCTTTGATGATTCCTCAGTGGAAATGGGAAAAGATTACTATGGATTTTGTAACTGGTCTGCCCAAAACTCCCAGGAGTAATGATGCTATTTGGGTTATTGTGGACAGACTGACGAAGTCAGCTCATTTCCTACCCTTCAGAGTTGGAGTCTCGAGTGACAGATTGGCTAGCTTGTATATTGAGCAGATCGTGAGACTCCATGGTGTTCCCGTATCTATTGTATCAGATAGGGATACTAGGTTTGTGTCTCAATTCTGAACACTACAAGAAAAAAAAATATTGCGACGCCCAAATGCATCGCTAAACATGCTATTGCGACGCATTAGCGACGTAATGACTGCGTCGCTGAGAATATAGTTGCAACCATAATTTGTTGCAATTGCATCGCAAAACAGCGACTCTCTGCGACGCAGAGA